>OY856409.1:543646247-543866247 GCA_963693085.1 Alisma plantago-aquatica | reverse complement strand
TTCCTACATTTGGGTGGACGTAATAGAAGTCAAATCCCTTGGGTGTAGGCTTGAGGACAAGCAACTTATTCTAGTAGAAGAGAATGTGTTGCTAGAACAACGTAACTTTTATACACAGTACCATGAGTGGAAGCATTGATTCCTGACTCATAACATTGATGGGGTGTCATGCAAATTGAACATTAAACATAAGGAATATTTAACAATAACCATCATAGGAAACATTATACTTATCATTCTCAAAAATTTACATAAGATGGATAATTTAACATGTAATGACATTATACAAAAACTTAAACATAAACAACTTTACCAAACACATGGATAAAAAGATGATGTGGATAATGCCACCCCACAAGGGAACTCCTAGTTGTCCAATGTGTCCTCCTTGTCCTTATACTAATGTCCTAATCCTCCTTACTCACCACCTATGACATCTCATCCAAAGACATGTGAAGCAACATAAAAACATATGTGAGTGGCACTGAGTAGTCATAACATGGAAAATAACATAAAACTGAAATGGCACTAATAATTTGGAAACTTAATTACTTAATATGATTAACAAAATTATGTGAGAACTTGATTAGTTTGACATGATTTTGTAAGGACTAGATTTTTACTTAAGTTGATATAGAGTCACTCTCCTAAGTGCACCCACAATACTGACAAGACTGGTTAAAGCTCACATAATGCTCCCATAGAGCTCATAAGACTGATTAAGCCTCATGTAATGCTAGTTAAGGATCAAATAAGTCTCACATAGAGATCATAAGGCCAGTTAAGGCTCACATAAGGTTGGTTAAGGCTTACATAGCATGATTGAGAGGACTATATCAACATACATGATTTATTAATTCATTAAACATGATTATCCTAATTTCTTGATTCATTGACATGACAATGAAGCATAATATTCCATTTAAAAGAAATAATAATCAAAATATTATACAGCATTTATTCTTAGAATGTGGATGATTTTCATAAGCATGTAATGTTTTCTAATGTACTTATACTTTCATTGAGACAATTGAGTACATAAGTGAATAAAATAAAACCTAAAGCCTAAACAATACTCATTGTGCATGACCACTCACCTGTGACAGAGGAGGTACACTAAAAATAGATCTCGAATAGCCCTAATTATCCTATCCAACATATAAATACAAAGATTGTCATGATTAAAGCTAAGCCTTTTAGGGTTTTTAATAAACCATGGAACCCTAGTGGGGAATTAGGGTCTTATTATTGGCCAATAGGGTACCTTCTCTAAATATATTTCTAATCAGTATTTACATGACATTTTCTAACACTATATGAATTCACTGTGATTTTTTAAAAGTTTGTCCCAATATGAACCACATGTAAAACCAAAATTCATTTCCTTGTGGCCCTGGTGAGGTTGTCCAATAGAAACCAGATGGATGGCCCAAGGATCAATTAAATCATTTAATAAAACTTATAGAACAAGAACAATTGCATATGGTAGTGTGACAAGGTGATGTAAACATTAGGGGCGGGATTGGAAACCCCATACATGCCTTGTTTGTTTGATGAAGATCTATGCCTAGCACGAGACCTTATCTAAACACTAAATCTTAAAAATAAGCTTGCTAGGTTCTTGTGACGTCCCCGAATTTTGGCTTCTCCAAACCCTACTGGGAATGAGATGTCAGAACCCGAAAACATCATCAAATCATATCAGAAAGCGATGCGGAAGCATAATATGCATACATGAACATACAACCATAACAGTTCTCAACATTCAACATGTATATTTATACAACATGAATTATTACACAATGATTTACAATTACATATTGAATGAAGATTCTATAATCTATGAACATGTATGCTAATCAGGATCTAAACACAATAGGTACAACCTGTGCAACTTGCTCACATCCTATTCCTTTATCCCATTCTAGCTCTGGACCTAGAAAATACGAGAAAAAAAACATCAACAAAAGTTGTTATGTGGAATTAAAAGTTATACTATGCTGGCAGATAAAATACTCGAAATTGAAGAAAGAGAAAGGAAACATTATTTAAGGCGGATAATCAAGTAATCCCAAGTTATTATCCATATTTCAATGGACATGTATTACTATGGTGGACTTAGCACAAACATAAATATTGGGCCCTATCCCTGCATACCTTGTACCATTAGGGATCTCCCTGCGTACCTTGTACCATTAGGGAGGTGCTAGTCAACATTAATACTTTCCCTCTCTAATAGGGAGATTAATGAACCATCAGTAACTACATTCCATTTTCTTTCCTTAGTGTGCTTATTGTTTAAGGCGGAAATGACAATACATATAGATCTACATCCAACAATGTACTTCAAATACATGCAAGCAAGTACATATATTTAACATCCAGCAAAATCTAGTCATATAATTATATCCACGTACCTGAGTTTAGAGATTCTTTATACATCCATGATCATATAGACAATCTGGTCAGCACCTGATTAATAACAAAACTACATACTATCATCAGATTCTTATCATCTTACATCTCATCTTAACCCTAATCGTATCCATTTTAGGGTTTTCTTAACTCATTAGGATATTTTCATCATTACTTGCATTCTTGTCTTAGAATTATCTTAATGATGTCATTTTCCAGATTATGGTTCATTATCTAAACATTAGGTTCCATATCCTTTTTGTGCACATATTAACCCTAGTTTATATATATTATTCAATTTAGGTTTACAACCCATGTATTAAGGGTCATCTTCATATAACATGAATTCTATGCATATAACTGATCTCAGATATATATATTATATTCCAGTTACAGATATGAGGGTTCTCTGTAAATCTCATCATTTATTGAGCATGCATGCATTAATTGAATCATCTTTAGTGTTATTAGCCCTAATTAGACATATTAATAAAATTATGTAATTTTGTACATCAACATGACCATATTTGACATCATATACATTATAAACATGATTATAGATTTACTAACATTTTTCCATAATTTAATATCATCATTTGATATTTATTACTCATGAACTAAGAATTTTACAACTAATAAAATATCACTGATATTAGTGCATCAAAGGCCTAATATTATGATTTCATATTATTCTACGCATTTTTTTGAGAATTTCGTGACCTTATTTGTATTTTTCTGATAAGCGAGCTATTTATTATGAATTATGCAAGATCAGGGGAAATTCTGAGAATTACCATTTATCGGCCAATCTTGGTCTGCCACGTGGCTTCACTCCTTGGTTGCCTGGGTTCGCGGTTGAGCCGGCCGATTTAATGGTTGGTCCGCCTAGTCTGATCTAGAATTTGGTCGGTTTATTTCTACTGGACCTGGTCCTCTCTCGCAAAGAACACGAGCATGCATACGGTTGTGTTCGTCTCCCTGCGCAGACCGCCGTCGTGACTGGTCTCCTTCGGTGAGAGGAATCTGCAGCTGCAGTCCTCCTTTTCATCCTCTAAGACCCCCATCGGTTTTGGCAACTTCGGATAGACCTCCACCGTTGCTCACATCCTAGGATGATGATGTGGAGCTCGACCTCCACCAACTCGTCGGCGTTGGCCGCCACCACCGCGGCTAGCTCCGATGAGCAACATCTGATGCGAAGATGCTACTCGCTCGCCCTTCAAGCATCCATCCACTTTGATCTACAGATCCCTGCCTTGCCGGCATGTGTTCCACACGATCTCAGTGATGCACCTGCATGCGTGGGTTCTGCTTCCCCACACCAAACTGTCGGCCGCCGGATGTCTCCTTGGGATGAAGCACTGTCGTCGAGTTCCTTCTTCAACGTTTGACCAGTGGCAGGCCACTCTTCCTTAGTGTGTGTTTCCTCTGCCATAAGCCTCTGTCTGTGCATTCTCTGCACTACAAGCCTGTCCGTTGTTCTCCGTTCAGCCTGCGTCGCTGCCACAAGAAGCAGATCCGTCGAGCGACCTGTGATGATCAAACCAGCCTCTGCTTCTCCTAAGTGTGTGTTCAGACTCATCCCTTTGATGCAATGCTTCTAGGACCAGGCTCCTCTACCATACATCATCCTCTCTACTCCTTCACGACTTCTTCCTACTGTAATTCTGTTGCATACGGTAGTAGTGAGGTGAGTGAAATGAGATGTTGGTATCTCTCTTCTCCCTACCCTAAGAGGCTTGCGAGGGTTTGTTTAGATCTAGGGAGTGCGGCGGAGTGAGCGTACTTAGCTAGTCTCCCAGATTCATCGTCATGACTACTTCTTTAAGTGTCTAGATTGCGGCCACCTACTCCTCAGATTTCGGAACTGGCAGATGATGGGAACAAGTGCCCCGTGACCAGTTAAAAAAATGTCGAGTATATTTCTCATTCCTATGTAATTAAATAATCTAGTATCATAAATCTTCCATATCACTAAATCAGAATCCCAATTAAAATTGAAATTCCAAACATATACTCATCTTGACCTACTAAATCTTTATTCCAAATAACATCATTTCTAGGATTGGCACGATCAAAGATAATTAATAATTGATCTATAACTATAGTCGGACAACTTCAACTCACTTAGTACAATCGTGATGGAATTTCAGAATCGCTCTTCAACCATTCAGATTTATGTATATCACTACAACATGTTTAATCTCATAAATACTTAAATTAACTTACAAAAGCCACCATCATAGTTGAACTCAATTAGATTTCACAATCATATGTCGCATCTCTGATTGAGCCTTATCAATGTAAAAGAGTTCATACTTGAATACTCGATTCCTCAATTTAAATTTTCCCTAAAATTCTAGGTTATCACATTCACCCCACCTTATTTGTAATTTCGACCTCGAAATTCAACTAATTTCATCCTTAAGAGGATACTTAGGAGTTCAACTTCATATACATCATCATTGCTTAGGTTCTAAGACCACCATAATTACATGTACTCTAAGTTGTCAGCTTAGAGTCTAGAGATTCTTGGGTGTGTCCACCCCACCTTATATATGTGGAAGCATCACTTAATGTGTTAGCCATAACATGACTTTATGATATCTTAGGATTACATCACCTCTAAGGGTACATGTACTGTTCATACTTTTAATGTTCAGGAGGGATTTCATTTATATGATATGATATTCAGATCGTTCAAATCTAACATCATTAATATGTTTTATGATCAACATCTTACGATGATTTCAGCATTAGAGGAGATTTATCTTCATCCTTGATATTAGGATGTTTCTACATAAGAAGGGCTTACGTAACATGTTTGACCATTAGGGTTTCACCCTATGGTGTGATATTCATACTAAACTTAGAAGCATACATTGAGAAGGATCAAAGTTACAAACTATATTTCTGATCACATATCCTATGATTCAAAAATATCTTTATATCAAGTTCATGAATTCAACTTTTTATTTCTTGCATGTATTATGTGAAGGGAAAAAGAGAATATACTAAATTTATCCCATGATCTCAACATCATATCTTTCATGTTTCATGTGAAGGGGAAGAGAATATTTTAAAGTCAAACTTATCATGATTTCAATCTTGGGTACTACATGTATGATATGGGGGGGAATATAAAATAGGTCAAGCTTATACGAGTGACTCCTCATATATAAATCATCTATATAGCTCAAGTGAGGTTTCTATCATCATATATTAAGAAAGAGAATAAGAAGGGAGAACATGTATTTTGAGTATCTTTTGCACAAAGCATTATACTCTCATAACTAGTGTTCATATATTACCTCACTTGCAACTAATGATGAGATTCACAAAATATGTCACTCCAGCTAGAACCTAACTCAGCCAAAAGATTGACTTTATCATATGGGTCATTTACCCATCCTTTTCTTTTACCCAATTCTCACATATAGATTTGAATCATGCATAAGGACTCAACTCAACACTCAAGAGTAGTCTAGTGTAGGACACATTTTTTTTCTAACACATATCTCATATATTGGAGTCTAGGTCCTATGACCTTCTCCCTGTGGGTCTTACTCTCTCTAGAGTTCACCACATATCTCATCCTACCACTAGACATCCTCCTTGTATAAGAGCTTGAGGCTCATGCACACTCATCTCTATCTTAACTTAGCTTATCTTAAGTAGGAAAAGGGAATGTACTTTCATCATCAAGATTTTGCATAAATTCTACTAAATTGGATTCAACAAGTATACAACTTAAACCTTTATGAGGAAACTTATAGCATCAGAGATCAAACTTAGATAAGATTTCACATGCTTATTTCAACTATCATTCTATCATCTAATCTATGTATCACATATCTTGATAAGGCTCTAGACATCTAATCTAGACTACTCTCTCTTCAAGACTGATGTCACGCCCTTTCACTTAGGTTACATGAACACTAACTATTCTCCAGTGTAAGGGACACATTTTTATATTTACACATATATAATAAAATATTATATAGTTTTTTATTCTCCGAGAAAGAAGACGTCAGAGAAAACTGTCGAGGCTCGAGCCGATTGGAAAACAAAACCAAATCAGCAAAATCGAGTGTCCCGTACACAGAAGATAGTCTAGTGCTATGCAACCTAAGTGAAATGGTGAGAACATGGTGTAGACTAGTGTAGCTACCCAATACATATGAGCTCTATATGCAAAAGGTTTCAGACACTTGTCTAAACCTAGTTCTCGAACATCTAGGTTCTAACCTAGAGGCTAAGTCAAACTTTATTCCTATAGAACTTACTAAATTTCTAGGGTTTAAGGTGAAAGGTGAAAATTAGTTTAACGTTTCATGGTGAGCAATTGTTAGGTGTAGCTATTGTTCATGCTCTGATACCAACTGTGACGTCCCCGGATTTTGGCTTCTCCAAACCCTATTGGGAATGAGATGTCAAAACCCGAAAACATCATCAAATCATATCAGAAAGCGATGCAGAAGCATAATACGCATACATGAACATACAACCATAACATTTCTCAACATTCAACATGTATATTTATACAACATGAATTATTACACAATGATTTACAATTACATATTGAATGAAGATTCTACAATCTATGAACATGTATGCTAATCAGGATCTAAACACAATAGGTACAACTTGTGCAACTTGCTCACATCCTATTCCTTTATCCCATTCTAGCTCTGGACCTAGAAAATACGAGAAACAAAAACATCAACAAAAGTTGGTACGTGGAATTAAAAGCTATACTATGCTGGCAGATAAAATACTCGAAATTGAAGAAAGAGAAAGGAAACATTATTTAAGGTGGAGAATCAAGTAATCCCAAGTTATTAGCCATATTTCAATGGACATGTATTACTATGGTGGACTTAGCACAAACATAAATATTGGGCCCTATCCCTGCGTACCTTGTACCATTAGGGATCTCCCTGCGTACCTTGTACCATTAGGGAGGTGCTAGTCAACATTAATACTTTCCCTCTCTAATAGGGAGATTAATGAACCATCAGTAACTACATTCCATTTTCTTTCCTTAGTGTGCTTATTGTTTAAGGCGGAAATGACAATACATATAGATCTACATCCAACAATGTACTTCAAATACATGCAAGCAAGTACATATATTTAACATCCAGCAAAATCTAGTCATATAATTATATCCACATACCTGAGTTTAGAGATTCTTTATACATCCATGATCATATAGACAATCTGGTCAGCACCTGATTAATAACAAAACCATATACTATCATCATATTGTTATCATCTTACATATCATCTTAACCCTAATCGTATCCATTTTAGGGTTTTCTTAACTCATTAGGATATTCTCATCATTACTTGCATTCTTGTCTTAGAATTATCTTAATGATGTCATTTTCCAGATTATGGTTCATTATCTGAACATTAGGTTGCATACCCTTTTTGTGCACATATTAACCCTAGTTTATATATATTATTCAATTTAGGTTTACAACCCATGTATTAAGGGTCATATTCATATAACATGAATTCTATGCATATAACTGATCTCAGATATATATATATTATATTCCAGTTACAGATATGAGGGTTCTCTATAAATCTCATCATTTATTGAGCATGCATGCATTAATTGCATCATCTTTAGTGTTATTAGCCCTAATTAGACGTATTAATAAAATTATGTAATTTCGTACATCAACATGACCATATTTGACATCATATACATTATAAACATGATTATAGACTTACTAACATTTTTCCATAATTTAATATCATCATTTGATATTTATTACTCATGAACTAAGAATTTTACAACTAATAAAATATCACTGATATTAGTGCATCAAAAGTCTAGTATTATGATTTCATATTATTCTACGCATTTTTCTAAGAATTTTAGGACCTTATTTGTATTTTTCTGATAAGCGAGCTATTTATTATGAATTATGCAAGATCAGGGGAAATTCTGAGAATTACCATTTATCGGCCAATCCTGGTCTGCCATGTGGCTTCACTCCTTGGTTGTCTGGGTTCGCGGTTGAGCCGGCCGGTTTAATGGTTGGTCCGCCTAGTCTGGTCTGGAATTTGGTCGGTTTATTTCTACTGGACCTGGTCCTCTCTCGCAAAGAACACGAGCACGCATACGGTTGCGTTCGTCTCCCTACGCAGACCGCCGCCGTGTCTGGTCTCCTCCGATGAGAGGAATATGTAGTTGCAGTCCTCCTTTTCTTCCTCTAAGACCCCCATCGGTTTTGGCAACTTCGGACAGACCTCCACCGTTGCTCACATCCTAGGATGATGTTGTGGAGCTCGACCTCCACCAACTCGTCGGCGTTGGCCGCCACCACCGCGGCTAGCTCTGATGAGCAACATCTGATGCGAAGATGCTACTCACTCGCCCTTCAAGCTTCCATCCACTTTGATCTACAGATCCCTGCATTGCCGGCATGCGTTCCACACGATCTCAGTGCTGCACCTGCATGCGTGGGTTCTGCATCCCCACACCAAACCGTCGGCCGCCGGATGTCTCCTTGGGATGAAGCACTGCCGTCGAGTCCTTTCTTCAACGTTTGATCAGTGGCAGGCCACTCTTCCTTAGTGTGTGTTTCCTCTGCCATAAGCCTCTGTCTATGCATTCTCTACACTACAAGCATGTCTGATGTTCTCCGTTCAGCCTGCGTCGCTGCCACAAGAAGCAGATCCGTCGAGCGATCTGTGATGATCAAACCAGCCTCCGCTTCTCCTAAGTGTGTGTTCAGACTCATCCCTTTGATGCAATGCTTCTAGGACCGGGCTCCTCTACCATACACCATCCTCTCTACTCCTTCACGACTTCTTCCTATTGTAATTCTGCTGCATACGGCAGTGGTGAGGTGAGTGAAATGAGATGTTGGTATCTCTCTTCTCCCTACCCTAAGAGGCTTGCTTGGGTTTGTTTAGATCCAGGGAGTGTGGTGGAGTGAGCGTACTTAGCTAGTCTCCCAGATTCATCGTCATGACTACTTCTTTAAGTATCTAGATTGCGGCCACCTACTCCTCAGATTTCGGAACTGGCAGATGATGGGAACAAGTGCCCAGTGACCAGTTAAAACAAATGTCGAGTATATTTCTCATTCCTATGTAATTAAATAATCTAGTATCATAAATCTTCCATATCACTAAATCAGAATCCCAATTAAAATTGAAATTCCAAACATATACTCATCTTGACCTACTAAATCTTTATTCCAAATAACATCATATCTAGGATTGGCACGATCACAGATAATTAATAATTGATCTATAACTATAGTCGGACAACTTCAACTCACTTAGTACAATCGTGATGGAATTTTGGAATCGCTCTTCAACCATTCAGATTTATGTATATCACTACAACATGTTTAATCTCATAAATACTTAAATTAACTTAAAAAAGCCACAATCATAGTTGAACTCAATTAGATTTCACAATCATATGTCGCATTTTTGATTGACCCTTATCAATGTAAAAGAGTCCATACTTGAATACTCGATTCCTCAATTTAAATTTTCCCTAAAATTCTAGGTTATCATAGTTCCCATCAGAAATGGATTCCCCGAGTTGTTGTGATCACAATGGCCCATGGCTTGGGTCATGTTGTGGGTGGAAATAGAGGAAAGACATCCCACCATTATTATTAAAAGAGGAAGGTAATTGGCATGAAAATAAAACCAAACATACGGAAATCTAGCAACTAGGTTGAGTTCATAATATTATAATGAAGGTAATCATGAAGAAATTAGAGACAATGGTGGATGGAAATTAGAGAATGCATAGTGATCATACATAAATGAAAAGAGGAAAAATGAATATCATTGATTGGAGGTTGAATTGAGGGTTCTAGAAAGTCCTTGGAAGCAACTAGGATTGATCCACATTATTGGAAAGGGTCGGTATGGCCAGTAGTGCCACAACAATCTCACTTTTTCTCTGAAAGTCAGTTGAATTTTGAAGGATGTTCTCGGGGCTATCAGGGGAAAATGGTATGTTTTTATCATCTCTAGGGATATTGCATTGTTGGAGAATAAGAATGGTAGGATGCATCAACCCTATAGTCACTAGAATCGGTTCTTGAGATGAGAACAGTGGAGGATTGCTAATTGCGCTTGCTCCAAGTTTGTGATGGATAAAACTTCAGCAATTTGGGGATCAGTTAGATTGTTAGGATGAGAGAAATGTACTGAGATGCTAAAAGGCTCCAAGATATGTTGTCGTGGGAGCACATAGGAGGCCAAAAACTCTAGGTTTCTATTTCCCCTTGACTCAATCTCCCACATGAGGTAGAAAATGAGGGTTCGACCCTCAGATTGTCATTTGATGGATGTATTAAGCACATGCATTCAAGGAACCGAGAACCCACATGAGGAAAGCGTGTGACAGCTTGAGGTGGGTTGATCCCAATTAACTTAGGTATGACTAAATGCATTGCTTTTATTGTTTAAAAAATTAGGTTAATAAATAGGATTTTCCATCCTTCTATTCTTGATAATACTTGGTATAGTTAAGGTTATCTAAATGGAACCAAATTATGTAAGTTAGCTAATTTGATGATGAGGATTTCAAATATCTAGTTCAATTTTTGAAATCATGCACATTCTAATAGCTCATGTTTTTATACTATTTTGATTATTATTTCTTTAGAATGAAGTATTATGTATCATTTTTATGTTAATGAATTAATAAATCAAGATAGTCATGTTTAATAAATTATGAAATAATGTCATGTTGATATAGTCCCCTCAATCATGTTATGTGAGCCTTAAACGACCCTATGTGAGCCTTAACTGGCCTTGTGAGCTCTGTGGGAGCATTATGTGAGTCTTAGTTGACTTTATGTAAGCCTTGACCAGTTTTATGTGAGACATAATCAGTCAATTGATCACTATTGGGTGTAATTAGGAGAGTGACTATATCAACTCAAATAAAATCCACTATATTATGGAATCATGTCAAGTCAATCAAGTTCGCACGTGATTTTTCTAATCATGTGAAGGACTAAGTTGCCAAGTTATTTTATCTCATTTCAATTATATGCTATTTTTATGTTATAAATACTCAGTGCCACTCACACATGCTTTTACGTTTCCTTGCATGGATGTGGATGAAATGTCCATAGGTGGTGAGCAAGGGAGGATTAGGACATTAGTCTAAGGATAAGGAAGACATAATGGACAACTAGGAGTGCCCTTATCCACATCATCTTTTTATTCACGTGTTAGGTCTAGATGTTTACGTTTAGGTTCTCGAATAATGTCATTATATGTATTGAGTTTTCCATCTTATGTAGGTATTTGAGAATGAGAAGTATAATGCTTCATGTGATGGTTATTATTCCAATTATTCCTTATGTTTGATATTCAATGTACGTGACACCCCATAAATGTTGTGAGTTGAGAATTGATGCTTCCGATCATGTGAATGTGTATACAAATTTGAATTTTACAAACTTTGTATTAGAGCAAAAGGATAATTGGCCACCATGCACTCTCATCAATTCTCATATAGTTATATGACTCACTAGGTCCACTAGGATACGATTTACTTATACTTCCTAGATTGAAAAAATGAAGTTAGGATGAATACCTCTTCTTTTTAAGAAATGGTTAAGGAAAGGTATTTAAATGGAATCCAAGTCCCGAGGTTTAGATATGCTGAGAAATGTACTTGGATACATGTTCATCTAGTCTAGAGTCTTATGAATTAATTATCACATGTGATATGTCCTCTCTTTATCTCAGTGGTCACTACACACCAATTGAGGATTATAGAGGCGATACCATGAGAATGAAGACTTATTTTGAGCCTCTTCCTTTCTTAATATTGCATGTAGTATGGGACATGTGCACTATTGATTTGGCATGGAATTACATAATGCAATCATACATCGTTGGGCATGTACCTAACCAATATATATCTAAGGATGTCACATATATGGGAAATGTTGAAGATTTAAATTAGATAGTAGCCTGAACCTAATACAATTGGTTAGTAAAAGACATTATTTATGCCAAAGTTAAATGTTAAATACATTTATGATTAAGTTATGAGATTCAAAAAAGTTATCAAGAGTAAGTTTAAGAAAGAAATGGTTAAGTGATTCTACAAGGTAAAATGAGCACTTTGGTGCAATGATCCCTTAGGAGAAATGAGCTCTTCGGAGCAATGGGCACTATTGCACAATGTTCTATGGATAACTCACCATAATTAACTCATTAATTGTAACTAATAATGTTATAAAGGTATGTGAGAATTTTTTCCATGCTAGATGATGAAGGTATGGTTTAGCTTTCAATGTTAATTAGTAATATATGCATGTTTTCATTTTTTTATATAAAGTTAGACACGATATAGTTGTCCATGTTAGTGCCATATTATGAGCATGATAATGCATAATTATGAGTCTTTATGAAAAGATTAAGGTGTTAGTGTACATATATGTGAAACTCTATGGTGGGTAATACTATATTATTGCATGATAATCTCAAGGACACATTTTCTATAATTGTGGATAGGTTGTAAGAACACTAAACTTTCATCTTAGAAATTAATCTAATAAAAAACTTTACTCCCAAAATATCTTTATATCACGTGAAACCCTAAATTGACCTAGTTTGACCTTAGCATGATGTTATTTGATATGGTTCCAAAATATCTTAAAACCCTAGAGTAAGTCACTAATATGATGATACATCTTTATTTGCATTATAGTCATACAATACATAAAACCTAGCCATAAGTATGCAATGTTGACCTGTTTGGGTTTAAAAAAAAGTTACCCAACAAATGTGCATAACTTATTGTCTTGTTTGGGACATTAGTAAGGAATATGACATCAAATATTCCTTTAAATGATGGTAGTTAAACTCCTCTTTAATCTTTATTAATGAATTAAAATCCTAAGAACCCAATATTCTAGATCATATGACTCCCTTTCTCAAACATAAGCATGTAATGAAATTAATGTACTTGTACTCCATTGAGACAATTGAGTAATAAGCAAATAAAATGAAACCTTGAATTCCTAATAATACTATTTGTGCATGACCACTTACATGAGCTTGAGGAGATACATTATAAGTAGATCGAATCATGATCGACCCTAATTATCATGTACAACATTTAGATACATGAATCATCATGATTAAACCTAGGGTTTTAGGGTTTTCAATAAACCATAGAATCTTGGTTAGGACTTAGGTCTTATAATAGGTCAGGAGGGTTCATTTTCTCAATATATTTCTAATGAGTATTTACATGAAATTTTCTAACATTGTATCAATTTGTTGAGATTTTTAGAAAGTCTGGACAATCAAAAAGCAAGATAAAACCACAAATAAAACCAAAATTTGTTCCATGTGGCCTCATTGAGGTGGTCCAGTAGAAACTAGACACATAGCCCAAGGCTCACTTAGATTATTTGCATAGTTAGTTAAGACAAAACATACAGAACAAGAATACTTACAAAATGTTGTGTGACAGGATGATGCAAACATTATGGGAAGCATTCCAAACCCAGTGTCTACCTTATTTATTTAATGAACATTTGTGAATAGCAGTAAAAGGAGGTAAGGACCTAATCCAAAGACTAAATCATGATGAGAAGCTCATTGGAATATCATCAAAAATATATTTCCTGAGATTCTCTAGTCACACTGACCCCTGGCTTGGGCCATGTGGTGGCCAGGAATAGAGGAAAGTCACCCCCCCATTATTGTTGAAGGAAGAAGGTAATTGGGGCATAAAGGCAAATCAGAAATATTGAAATCTATAAACTAGGTTGAGTTTGTAATTGTACAACAAAGGTAATCATGAAGAAATTTGAGAAAGTTGTGGTTAGAAATTGGAGAATGCATCGTAGTGATCAGAAATAGATGAAAAGAGGGAAAATGAATACTATTTCTTGGAGGCTACATTGAGGATCCCTGGAAGCAACTAGGATTGGTCCATGTTTTGGAAAGGTTTTGGAAGGACGGTGGTGGCACGACAATATCAATTTTTCTCTAATAGCCAATTGGACTTTGAAGGATGTGCCTGGGGCTATGAGGGAAAATTGTATGTTTTTATCATCTCTAGGGATCTTTCAATGTTGGAGAATATGATAGGCAGGATGTGGTGACCCTATAGTCGCTAGAGTTGGTTTTAGAGATGAGAACATGGGAGGATAGGTAATTGGGTTTGCTCCAAGTCTATGATGGATGCAACTTCAGCAATTTAAGGATCACTTAGAGTGTTACGGTGAGAAAAAGGTAAATAAAATGCTAAAAGGCTTCAAGATAAGTTGTTGTGAGAGATCATGGGAGTCCAAAACATCCGTGTTTGTATCTATCCTTGACTTGATCTCCCATTGGAGGTATAAGATGAGATTTTGACCCTCGGATTGTCATCGGATGGGTGGGTGAAAGAACATGTATTCTAGGAACTAGGAACCCATGTGAGGAAAGCATGTGAAACCCTGACATAGGGTGATTTCAATTAACTTGAGTAGAATTAGATGCATCGGATGTATAAAATTGGGTTAATAAAAAGGATTTTATATCATTTTCTTCTTGATAATACTTGGTATACTTAGGATTATCTAAATGGAACCAAATTATGTAGGTGTGGTAATGTGATCGTGTGGATTTCAAAAATCTAGTTAGATTTTTGGTTTGAGCAAGGGATTCATATGATCTAGGAGGTTGGGTGCTTAGGATCATTAATTACTAATGAATATTAATGAGGAGTTACACTACCAAAATTTGTGAGAATTGTTGAAATCCTATTACTTACTAATATCCTAAACGAGGGAACATATTATGCACATTTGTTGGGTTATTTTTATATCAACATTTCATAATTTATGGCTAGGTTTTGTTTATAGTGTGACTATGATGCAAATCAAGATATAATTAGCATACCCATAAGTTACTCTAGGGTTTACTTTTTTTTAAGTTAAACAGATAAATTTCATTATGGAGGAGCCATACAGTATCTACATGAGGAGAAAAATAAACTAAAAGACCACACAAATATCAAGAATAGATACAAAGCACCACAAAAACTCATATCGGAAACAGATAAGGACAATGATGTATAGATTCCTCTTCTCCTTCGCTGACTAAGGCAGCTTTCTATGAGGAATACCTTCAACCTGAGTATGTATATGTGGTAGAGTACCTGCACCAAATCGGTGTTCTAAAAGGATATTTTCCCCGCACTTGCTGCCATACAAACTCCACAATAAAATTGACCGAGAAAGAAAAATCTACCACGAGAAGAGAAAGCAATGTTGATTAACAGCGAGATAGATAAAACAAGAGAACAATCTAAACAGAAAGCCAGTAAAAGAGAAAGGGGATAGGAAACTCATCACAGCCGGGCTCAACGACAGGGAGGAAGAAGACCGCTACCTCCAAAGATACCACGCCCACACACCTCCCGAAGAAGAGACCCTGCTGATGATGGGCGAGAAGAGGCCGAGGGGGAGCGGGGCACCGCTTTGCGGCGGCCAAACCCCCTCCCCCTAGCCAGTCGCCTATGGAGGAAGAAACCCTAGCAGCTCTAGGGTGAGAGAGCGGGGAGAGAGAAGTTACTCTAGGGTTTACTAATATACTGGGACCATATTAAATAATATCAAGAATAATAATATTCATAAATTCCCTCAGAAAATTGAATACATGAAGGTCAAACTAGGTCAATTTAGGGTTTCACACAATTAAACATAAAGACAATTTGGAATCATATGTTTTATTATATTTATTTCTAAGATGAAAATTTAGGGTTGCTATAACCTACCCATCTTATAGAAATTTTGTCCTTGAAATTTTCATGAACCAATAAATACTACCCACCATAGGGTTTCACATATATGTACACTAACACCTCAATCTTTTCATAAAGACTCATAATTATGCACCATCATGTTTACAATACGGTGCTACAATGGATAACTATATCATGTATAACTTGATATACAAGACCAATAGGTGCATATGTTACTAATGAACATTGAAAGCTAACCCATACCCTCATCATCTACCATAGAAGAAAGAGCTCACATACCTTTATAAATTAGTACTGACAATTAATGAGTTAATTATGGTTATTAGTCCACATATGTTGTACTAAAGTGCTCATTGCTCCCAATAACTCATTGCACCAATGTAGTCATTGCTCCCAAATCTCATTTCTCTAAGTCCTCTTTTAACTTGGAGAATTTTTTATTTTTTTAGTTTGCCGGGGGAACCCACCCCCCTAGGCGGAGGCCCAGATAGCAGGGATGGTAAACCCGGGAGACCCGTGCATCCGCACACCGGTATCTCAATAAGTCGCATCATAGGCTGGTTGACGTTGCGGAAAATTCACTTCCGGGTAGCGTTCCAGCGGAAGTCGAACCTGGGACCCTTCATGAGGGGCCCCGAGCTGCGACCAGCTGGGATACTAATCGCCGGCAAACATATGCATGTTAAATTTCTTGATCCTCATAACTTAATCATAAATTTTTTAACATATAACCTTGCATAAATAATAACTTTTACCGACCAGTTGTATTAGGTCTTCAGTTCCCATCTCTGTGACATCCCTAGATATGTGTTGATCAAGAACATACTGAAAGATGTGACCTTGTTATGCAACTCCCCACTGACTTAATAGTGCACATGCCCCATACCACATGCACTATTTATCAAGGAAGAGGCACACAATAAGTCTTCACGCTCATGATATCTCCTCTACAGCCCTCAATTGGTTTGCACTGGTCGTTGCAAAAAGGAGAGGACATATCATGTATGATAGCTAAAGCATATGATGTGGACTAGATAGATATCTATCCCTAGTACATATATTAGCAAACAAAAACCTCAAAACTTGTATTCCCTTTAAATATGTTTACTTTAACCATTTCTTAAAAGGAGGGGGTATTCATCCTAACTTCATTTCTTCAACCTAGGAAGTATAAGTAAATATTATCCCAGTGGACCTAGAGAGTCATCTAACTATCTAAGAATCAATGAGAGTGACTGGTGCCAATTGTCTTTTTGTTCTGATATCAAGTTTGTAACACCACATTTTTTGTACACACTCACATTAATGGAAGAATCAATTCCTAACTCATAACATTGATGGGGTGTCACGCACATTGAATATCAAATATAAGGAATAGTTTGAATAACCATTGTCACATGAAGCATTATACTTATCATTCTCAAATGTTTACATAAATGGAAAACTTACATATAATGACATCATCCAAAAACCTAAACATCAACAACTAGACCTAACGCATGAATAAAAAGATGATGTGGGTGATGGAACCCCATTAGGGCACTCCTAGTTGTTTAATATGTCCTCCTTGTCTTTATATTTATGTCATAATCCTCCTCTACTCACCCCCTACGGACATCTTGTTAACAATCATGCAAAGCAATTTAAAAACATGTGTGAGTGGCACTGAGTAGTTATAACATGAAACTAACATATAATTGAATGACATAAAATAATATGGAAACTTAATTATTTAGAATAATTTACAAAATATGTGACAACTTGATTTACTTGATATGATTTCATAATAGATCGGGTTTTTACTTGAGTTGATATAGTCACTCTCATGATTGCACCCACAGTGCTCATAAGGCATGTTAAGGCTCACATAATACTCCCACATATATCATAAGTCTCCTTAAGGCTCACATAATGCACCTACAGAGCTCAAAAGATTAGTTAAGTCTCTCATAAGATCGATTAAAGCTCACATAACATGATGGGAAGGACTATATCAACATGACATAATTTCTTAATTCATTAAACATGGTTATTCAGATTTCTTGATTCATCAACATGAGATGATACATAATGTTCCATTTGAAAGAAATAATAATCAAAATAGTATAAAATATGAATATGTATATTCTGCATTATTTTATAAGCATGTAATGAGTAGTAATGTACTTGTACTTTCATTGAGACAATTAAGTATATAAGCAAATAAAGTAAACCTTGAAGCCTAAATAATACTTAGTGTCCATAAACACTCATTTTATCCTTGGGAGGTGCACTAAAAGTATATTGAGTCTTGATCAGCCCTAATTTTCATGTATAACATATAAATACATTAATCATAATGATTAAACTTAGGGTCTTATGGTTTTCAATAATCCATGGAATCTTGGTTGGGAATTAGGGTCTTATCATAGGTCAAGAGGGTTCCTTTTCTCAATATTTTTCTAAGGAGCATTTACATGAAACTTTCTAACACTATATAGATTGACAATGATGTTCATAAAGTCTAGCCAATCAGAAAGTAGGAAAAAACCATGTATAAAATCAAAATTCATTACGTGTGGCCCCGCTGAGGTTGTAAAATAGAAGTGGACACATGTCCCAATTCTCACTCAAATCATTCGCATATTCATCTAAGATAAAACTTAAGGAACAAGAATACTCGTGTATGGTTGTGTGATAGGGTGATACAAACATTAGAAGCATGACTGGAAGATCCAGTGCATGTCGTGTTCATTTGATGAACCTTACTGCATAGCATGAAAAGGAGGTAAGGACAAGATCCATAGACTAAATCTTGATGAGAAGATTATTGGGATCTCATCAAAAATGGATTCCCTTAGTTTTTATGGTAACAACAACCCCTATATTGGTCCATTGGTGCATGGAACTAGAGGAAGGGCATCTTGCCATGACTATTGAAGAAGGAAGGTAACTAGGGTGCAAACCAAACTAGAGATGCTAAATCTAGCAACTAGGTTTTAGTGTGTAATAGTACAACAAAGGTAATCATGAAGAAACTTGAGTAAGTGGTGGTTGGAAATCAGACAATGCATTGTAGTGATTAGAAATAGATAAAAATAGGGCCAATGAATTCATTGGTTGGAGGTTGAATTGAGTGTTCCAGAGGGTCCCTAGTAGAAACTGGGATCAATTTATAATGTTGGAAATGATTGGGATGTCTAATGGTGCCACAACGATCTAAATTTTTCTTTCTCAATCAGATGGACTTTAGAGGATGTACTCGAGTCTATGAGGGGCAAATGATATGTTGTAGATCGTCTCTAGGGATCTTGCAGTGCGGGAAAAGAAGATAGGTAGGGTGTGGTGACCCTATAGTCACTGGAGTTGGTTCTAGAGATGAGAAGATGGGAGGGTAGCTAATTGGGTTTGCTCCAGGTCTGTGATGGACGAAACTTTAGCAATTTAGGGATCACTTAGATTGTTAGGGTAACAGGATTGTAACTGAGATGCTAAAAGGTTTTGAGATATGTTGTTGTGAAAGAGCATAGGATGCCAAAACCTCTGGGTTTTTCTTTCCCCTTGACTCAGTCTCCCATAGGAGGTAGAAAATGAGTATTCAACTGTAACGCCTTCCCTAAGCACACACATGCACATAGCGGAAGCAACACAGAGTTATCCATAACCCATGCACTTAAGGTGGCATTACATAAAAGTGGCATTCATAACAATAATATAATCAATCACACAAATTTGAAATATTAAACATGCTCATAATTGTTCTTACAAAAGGAACATGATGTCTATCACATGGATAACTAACTTAACATCCTAAGACATAGTATCTAGTCTATAATTCTAAATATGGAAACATAAAAATGAATCTATAAAGCTTAAGATCATATGATAGTTGGCACCCCACCAGATATTATCCTATTCTATAATTGTACTCCAAGCCTCTAGGTGCTACTTCTGCTCCTGCTCCTCACCTGCGGACATCTCGTCCCCAGCCATGCTTTGGAAAAATGATTGTTAGTGTAAGTGACATGAGTATTCTAACATTACATTACTAAAATAAGAGATACTATAAAATATTCTTGAACATTATAAGCATGAGACTAACATTAAACCTTTTTTTTGGTTGGTCAAAAAATCATGTTACTATTAATACCAAAAACTTTGGGCACTAAGTACCTCGTTACATCGACAGAGAGCTAAAAAGCTCATTTAAGGGTCAAAATCCCCACGTAGGGGGATACACAAGTTGTCTAGCTGAAAAAACAAAACGAAGAAACCAAACAAACTAGACAAGTTAGGTCCAGGTGGACCAACCAGAAGAAGACTACAACAAGCCACTATTACATACATTTAGCATACCCACAAAAAGTAATAGCAACTTGACATAGAACAAATACTAGTAGTCCAGCATGTATCTAGACATGAAGTTTCTGGCCTTCTCAGCTATCCAACTCCAGGTTTCTTAATGGGCAAAACACCCAAAAAAGGAACCCCTAGTTGAACAAGACGCAAGAGACACAAGAACCATCATGTTTTAACAACAAAGATTGGGATGGAAAGGTCATCTCCAAATCACTCCTTCATGTGTAGCACAGCACCAAACTATCTATTAAAAGTACCCACAAATTTTGGTACTATGCCAAGATTAGTGAGATCCTTCGAGCTAACATCCCGCCACACAACCCAATTGCTCATCATCAATGGTCCTTGATCTAACAGTAAAGTTGCTTACATAGCAGCAAACACAAACACCCAAAGGATGTTTCCTGCATGTAGGAGCAAAATGGGCAAAGAAGAAGAGAAGAGGAATCTACCCCTCTTAAGCCCAACCCCTCGTGAAGCACCTGAATGTATCAAAGCATTTCGTTGAATACCTTGAAGGTGTTCCAAACCAGCTATAGCAGAGACACCACTGTTAGCATGAGGCCCTGACTGCGACGAGGCTCAATCAGCTTGGGGGCGACCCAACCATGCCAGCAGAGAGCATCAAAGTGCAAACATGTTGAAGGTGTACCTACACTCATCAGTAGAAGGGTCCAAAGAGGAGGAGAGGCGCTCTGCCTCCCCTTAAGCCCATTCCACATGAGGCACCTGATTGCAATGAGACACTCGACAACCAACTTGAGGGATACCCAAACCACGGATGTAGAGAGGCCACGCGAGAGCATCACCAACACCAGTTTCCAGGGTGACAAGCTAAGCACCTACACTCCCATGTAGGACTCCTCCTCGATACTCTATCTTCGCCGGTGGAGGGGGGCGTGCTGCCAAGTGGGAGCAGCTAAACCACCCAGTCCAGGACCTGGAACAGGTTGAGGAGTTGAGCCCCGGAAAGGGATGCCACCCTCACAGCAAAGGAACCTCTCAGAGAAAGGATGAGAGGATGCTGGAGAAGTAAGGAGAAGGAACCCCTTTCTTCAGTAGTGTGATGTAGCAGCAACGGACTACGGATCTAGAGCGGAGCATCTTCTCTCCATCTACCATGCTTGAGCGGATAGGAGTCGACTGAGTTGAGGTAGCTGAAACCAGTCTAGATCTGAAACCTCTCACGCATTGCATTGCCCTTTCACCCCGATCAACCGAGCCGACTCCAGCAACAACGTCCTACACTTCCTCCAGAGGTTCACTCTGATTCGTTATGGCCTCGCCAAGACGGTTGATGGGCCAGGGGGAGGAAAGCATCGGTAGACGCTCCCTCCCCCCAGCGGTGGCCGCCGGGAAAAACTAGAGAGAAGAGGGAGCTAAACCCTAGAGAGAGGACTCCAGAGAGGGTAACTAACATTAAACTTTGATTACAATTTGAACATAAATATCCTTTTCTTTCTATAAATTAGTTCTTATCTCTTTATTTGTCTTGCTCTAGAGATTTGTACTCTAGAACCTGGATCTCATGACCTACACTAAGGTTCATGGGTCGCATAACCTGCACAAAGGGCCTCAGTTATGTATCTAAATTGGCCTGCACTAAGGGCATGGGCCTAATGACATGAACTAATGGCCTTAGTCATATTTCTCTTATATTGGCCTACACTAGGGTGCCTGGGCCACATGACTTGCACGAAGGGCATGTTGGTATGTATGCCCATAGAGCCAGTCATATGATGATTGTAATGGCATACTTTGTAAATTTTTTGAATAATAATAATAAAGGTAATTTCCATCTATATGTTTTAACTGTTTTGAGATAATAGTATTACATGATAGATTTCTAGCGAATGACAAAACACAATGACATATGTCTTCAAGTACGTGACTTGAACAATGAGATCATACATATGCTAAGAGTATGTAGATTCTCACTAATTTCCCTAGTCAGTTGTTATTGTGGAAATAACCATAGACATCAATAACACAAAATACTAGAGTGTGTGTTGGTTGATGATAGAATCTCATCAGTCATGATATATGATATCAAACCAAGTACACATATACATGTTAGTGAACATTGTATCGGACAGACCCACTGTAAGAGTGATGCTTGGAAACCACACTTGGTTAGTCAAGATCACCTCTTATAGTATTGGTGGTGATTGTGGTTCTTAGACGTGAAATCACTACACTCATCACATGTGGTTGGGTACACTTTGATATCATCAAATGAAGCCCTAAAACATGGGTTGTTATAATGGTTATGATTGGGTGACTTTGACACATGGGGACTTGATTGTGAGTGATAGATATGGAATTTGTCCCTCCTAAGGGAGTATGATATCCTAGCCACTTGATAAGTGAGACTGAGAAATACATGGCCATGTACATGTGAGTCAATATATCATATTGAGCTTATATTTATCTCAGACAGACTACTCTAGTTCAAGAAACATGGATTGAACATTTGTAGAGGATGACAAGTCCATGCCTTGAGTTCAATCATGATATCACTGACAAAGGGACTATACATTCACTGTAACACCAATAATAAATTGTAGGTTGAAAGTTGTTCTCCAACTTTCCTTTTCACTTGGGTAGCACTAATGTGCAACTAAGCACCACTCTTTGCTTGTGATGTCATAAGTTCGTTATGGACATTCACTGCCAACGTGAAATGGAACCTATAGAGTCACACACATAGGATTAACCAGGAAGAGGAGTTTATCCATGAATGATGTTTATATGGATTACTAAAGTGTTTAGGTACTCAATTAAACATTAAATCAATAGACTTGACTCAGAATCATCAAGTTCAAGTGTTGAACCAACTGATTAGAGTGTCAGATTGATTGAGAACTGCATTGACTGAGTTATGCACAACCTGGACCACCAACTGATTGGTTCACTGGGTGAACTGATCGGCTCATGGTTAGTGAGAAGACTGGTTCACACTGGTGAACCAATCGGTTCACTTGGACCAAGTGAGCAAGTGTTGGGTTTCCCTGCTTGTGAGAAAAGATCCTCGTTTCACTTATTCAATTTGATTGGGACAAGAATTAATCTTTGCATTAATTAGAAATGAATAAGAAAAGTCAATTGTAGGAAAATCTGGGAAGTGAAATGACCAGTTCACTAGGTGAACCGATCGGCTCACCTACCCAAACAACTGGTTCACTTATGAAACGACAAGTTTTCCTACCACAGCACAATCATTTTGTGGAAAATCCGGACCCTTCTACTCTCGCACAGACTGGAAACCCTGACCCTGCCCTCTATTATAAATAGAGGGGTACATGGGGCTTCTCATAACACACAACTCAAAACATCAGTTGCTCTGGAAAGTTGTTGTCCTCTCTGGTTGTGGTAACCGAGAGAGCCCAAGCAAGTTCTACCCATCTAGGGAGGAACAGTGAGGGAACGACAACTACAGAAAAGTGATTGGTGGTGGGAGAGTGTGTCGGTGACTAGTACACTGATAGAATGGGACGACTCCTTCTAGTCTTTCCATCAAGATGACTAGAGTTCCTGGTGATCCGTGTAGACTATCTATAGAAGTGGGAGATTTTTGCTGCTCAAGAGGACGATCGTCAACCGCAGTTCGGGTCAAGACCAAGAGTTGCACAAATGTCGTTGAAGACTAGGTGGTTGAAGGCCGCACTAGTTGTGAGGTATTGTCACTGAGCAAGCCTCAGGACTAGGTATATCTCGCTAAACCATCTTTCCTATTACATAGTTTTTGATGTGATCCGTTGGTTATGGGTTCATGGTTAGAAAAAATTGTTTTGTTTCCGTTGCCTGTTCTGTCCCACAAAACCCAACTGTGGTATTAGAGCCACGTCAACATACTATGTTTTAGGATTAGTTTTTTTTAATGTTTTAGGATTAATTGATATGATCGGATTTTAGTTTTTGTCATTTATTTATTGCATGTGATGCAAATACTTTAACTGGATAATGTGCATATATGATTAAACACCACAAATCCCTATATACATATATGGTATGGTATATATATGAAATCGATGTGCATAACCCTAAAATGGTTTTGATGGTGGATGTGTAGTGTGATTATGGCATATAAACCCCTATGTGTGTGCTTTGATGGTTGTGGTTGTTTGCATCTCAGTCTGCGTATTGAGTCCTTTCTTCTATTCTAGATGTAACTCGAGATAACTACAACCTTCTGTGATGGACTGGAATTTTGAAATCCTTTTGAATGTGTAATCACATAATGAAATTCATATGCTGATTTATTTGAGAGTTTCAAGTGTTTTGATAAATTCAGATGGTTGATTGAGGTTAATATCATGATTAAGATCCCTAAGTTCATGCCTTTTTGAGGTATTTAATTGTATGGCCAAACAGTCGAGTTTTGACACCAAATTCATGCATAAGGTAGCTTGAGTAGTGAGGAAGATGTGGTCAAAATTTGGTGTCAATTGGATGTTCCTAGAGGAATCTATTAATGTTTGAAATTGGTGAAATAATGTGCATTTTGAGGATTATTAGACCAAAGTTTAAGGGCAATGATATGTCACGCCCCTTGCCTTGTCACGCGCCACATCTAAGCCATCCAATGAGAGTGCCACGGATCCTAGATGGATCGAACGGTTGAGGAGTCATCCTCAACCTCTGCCTAGTTCGCAGATCATGGCTGGAGTTGGGGACCATGATCATTGACCACGATTCCCCTCTCTGACCCTCCTCGTAGAAAACTAATCGGGCAGTTGGCTTCAGACTAAGACGAGCTTTGTTTTGACCCCTTGGGCTAGGCAACTGACCAAACAGAGAGAGAGAGAGAGAGAGAGAGAGAGAGAGAGAGAATGAGCCTTCCCTTCTCGCAATCTCTCAACCGCAAGTTACAGGGGGAAGTGGAGGTGTGAGATGGAGGTAGAATACAGCTATGAGGGAGGGGATGGAGATACGAAAAGACAAGGAAGACTAAGGGAGAAGGATCGTGGTGTTTCTAGAGACCTCTGTGGTGGTCTTCATGACCGACAAACTCCATTTTGGAGGAGATGACGACAGAGCTCGAGGACCCTCGACAGCTATCTTCGCTGCAAATGTAGTCTACCTACGGGTTCCTGGAGGGTGGCCGCATATCTTGAGTCTTCTTCTTGGTGTTGAGAGGCCCTAGTACGTGGATGCCTCTTTCTGGCCATGGAACCCTACCGGCGCAGTAGCGTGAGGACAGCTGAGAGCTCTTCAAACCACAAGGAATGGACAGTAGGGCTAGATGCCAAGCTGGAGGCATGAAGGGAGTTCATAGGAAACTTTTAATGGGTCCAATGCTCGCAAGGAGGCAGTTTTTCCACTTGTTTTCTTTGTCTGGAGTAGACTAGTCGCGACTGCGGTGAGGAGGCTGGAGCTTCCATTGATCCAAAGCTCCAGAGATGAAGTGATGAACCCGAGTGGTTGTGGAGGTCTCTTCAAGGTACCCGAACGTGATGGTGGCATGAGGAGCTCGAGAAGAAGACATGATCACTGTTGATTCCTCATCGGAGCTTGGTGGCACGGCGGCACCCTGTCACAACAGGGGATCGGGATGCGGGTACCCTGGGCATCCTGGCATTCACGTGAGAGAGGGGAAACAAACCCTGAACCAGGTCCAGGCACGAACTGGATGGGTTGAAGCTGAACTAGGCAGCCAGCAAGTGAAGTTGCGCCCCCTTAGTGGACATGTGACAGTCCCGCATAGGCCCAAAAAGGTAAAATGCTCAAATCTTCATTGAATCGTTGAAAATAGCTCGATGATCCAAAAAATACAAATAATATATCAAATTGTTCAGAAAAATAAGTAGAACACAATAAAAAAATAATACCAGGCTTTTGAGGCATTAATCTCAGTGATATCATGTAATATGTGTAATGATTGTTTAATGGATAATAAATACCAAATGTTGGCCTAAAATTATGAGAATGCATCAGTAACTCAAAAATATGATACATAATCCATGTGATATCAGATACAATCTTGTTATGACACATATTCATATAATTTGCTTAGAATGTCTATTTTGGGCTTTTAACATTAAATAAAATGCAATAAATACATACATGCTCAATAAATGATGAAATTCACATAAAACCCTCATATCAATAACTGGAAGATAATTTGTAAATATGAGATCATTTTTATACAAGAAATTGATGTTATATGAAGATGAACCTTAATACATGTCATGAAACCCTAATTTAAGTTAATGCATGTAACCTAAGGTTAATAGGTTCACATAATGATGGAAAACACGATTATTAGTTAATGAGTAAATAATATGGAACATGACATCAGTAAGATGATTCTAAGATAAGAAAGAAAGTAATGATGGGAATATACTAAAGAAATAAGCTAAATCCTAAAATGGACATAAGTAGGGTTAAGATGATGAGAACCTGATGGTGATATATGATCTTGTATTAATTAGGGTAGACCAGGATATAGTAGACATCAGGAATGTGGTATAGATTGGAATATCTCTTTGGAAGGTACGCAATTACCTCTTACTTGGCTTATTATACAATATGCGTGTGTTATATGTGTAGTAAAATACTTGGCATATGATATTAGATGAAATGATTGTTCTTGTATGATATGTTGCATGATTTTCCATACTTATTGCTATGAACACATGAAACATAATATATATGTTCCATTATATCTAAGCACTTCAACTCTTTGGTAGTAAAGTGCTGGAAAACAAGTACTTCAACTCTTTGGTAGTAAAGTACTTGGAAGTGATCCAACTCTTTGGTAGTAGATCACATTGTGAAATGATCCAACTCTTTGGTAGTAGATCATAAAGGTCGTAATGCATTCAACTCTCAGGTAGTAAATGCATGGATAATATAATGGAAAATATGCTTAAAATATGTGTTCTCTTTTGTTAATGAATATCTTTGTGCAAGTATACACTTTTTTGTATATTTCTTTATAACTGCCAAGTATTAGTTTTATCTTATTGCCAAAATATGATGAGAGATATATAAAAGACATGTAGGCGTACTCAGTACAATATTCTTGAATATTGTGCTGACGTGTACCACATGTAATCTCTTGTTAGGTTGTGGTTATGCTCTTGAAGATCCAAGATAGTTGAGAGTTGTGTGGCGAGCTGATGTATAGGTGGACATGTTGTATTAAGATCTTGTAGTTTAGCGGTAGTACATGATTATGCAATAGTTTGCTATTCAATATGTAATATCAAATGTTGTATCAATTCATGTTGTAATTATATGTTGAATGGTGAACATGTGTTGTGGTTTTTATTATTGTTCATGTGCATGTGCTATTGTTGTTTCCTTTTGACTCCCTTGATTTTCTTCTTCTTACCTAGTGTGGGGTGTTTAAATTGGGATTCTCACTGAGGTGAGGGTTTCAATTTGGACGTCACACATCAGATTAAGTTTTAGAAAATCTGGGGACATCACACCTTCTCTTCTACCTTTGCTCCCCCCGAATGTAACTCAGGTTTTCCCAAAGAAATATGTAAAAGTAGGATAGTTTTATTTCATGTTATGTCAAAGACTGGTGGGTGCCTAGACAAACAGCTGAAGGATCGAGATGACCGACTGATGGTGTGAGACGAGTAGCTGGTGGCCTAACGAGGATCACGACGACCCGACGAACCGACCGTTTGGAGGTTCCAGACTATCAGTTGGTGACAACCAACCGACCGGCTAGGAGGCAAGCCAATCAGTCATAGGATGAGATGATCAACCTGGAACAGCTAAAGCATAGATCTTCATCAACTGCAGGTTGTTGCATGTGATGTAGACCTAGATAACTGTAATTCCTTGTGGCTCAAGGAACTACAATAGGATGGCCATAATCATCGTTTTATCGTTTTGCATGTTTTCTTGTGGGATATAGCATGTATGTGATATGTACTATATATGTGGTGATTGGATATGTATATGTATATAAATACCAAACCCCTTAATGTAATATTAAGCCTTAGATACCTTCCATTAGAAACACACATGAAAAACTTGATCGACCAAGCATAGATTTGCACAAAGCATAGTGTGTCGTCCATCTCGTGGCAATGTGATGGTAGATATGTAGATTTGCACAAAGCATGTTGCATACCTATCGTGTTGGCTATTGGGTCAAGACTTAACTGGTGACTTGGAGAGCCCAAGTCCAGAGGCATGAAGATGAATATGGAAAAGAGTTGTGCATATCATCTATCCAAGAGTTGCATATGATGCAATTGGCATGATGGCCTACCTAAATAGTCAAGTTATGGATGATCAGCCAAAGATGAGTCATGACTTGGTGAAATATGGATCTTAACCCACTACAATATTGTACGCTACAATATTCTGAATTGATAGTGAGGGTTATCAGTTTGAAAAAAATAGTGGGAGCGATAATTAATTAAAGGCCTAATTAAATATCATCAACTTTACTCAAATCAAATCAAAAGGAGTTTTGAAAAACTGCAAATGTTTTCTCTTGTAGAATCAAATGGCAAAGAAATCATCATTGAAATTGAACAATTTAATTGAGATATATTTCCATAAGTGGTTAAGGACTATGAGAAGTATTCTACATATTCCTAAGATACCAGTGGTTGTAGAATCCACTCTGTGTACGCCTAAGCCATTGTTTGAATGCAAACTGGTAGAGGGAGATCTAGTTAGATCCCATGTGCTCAATATGATTGGACATATAGAATGTCTGGAGAAACTAGGATTTCCTTTGGGTCAAGAATTGACCACGAATATGATATTGCAATCGTTGCCTAAATCATATAGCATGTTAAGTATTACTACTTGTGCAACATGGATAAACCGATGTCAGAGCTTCTTGACATTTTGACAAATGTTGAAGCACAAATGAAGAAGGATAGTTCCATGATAGTGATCAGTGGAATGGAGTCCAAAGACACAGGCAAGGCAGAGAAGCATTCTCTTACCAAGATGAAGTCCAAATCTTCTGCACTCAAAATACAAAGAGGATTAAGGGAATCAAGGAAGATTAAGCAAGAGATAGAAATCTCTACTTCAGGTGTATACATAATTGAGATTAACTTTACTGCTTCTTCATCATGGGTACTAGATATCATATGTGGATCACAGATTTGTTCAAATTTGATGGATCTGAAAAGAAGTAGGCCTTTAGCAAAAGGTGAGGTTGAACTACATGTTGCTAATGGAGCAAGAGTTGCTTCTAGTGTAGTAGGAACCTATGAGTTATCTCTACCAAGTGGGTTGATAATAGAGTTACAGAACTTCTATTATGTACCTGCCATTTATAGAAATATCATTTATGTATCTTGTTTGGACAAGGATGGATTTGAATTTCTTATTAAGAATGGAAAGTGTTTCATTTCTAAAGATGGGATCTTTTATGGAAGTGCCCCAATGTCTTATGGTCTATATTTGATAGATATATAGACAAGTGTATACAACATAAATACCAAAAGAAAAAACTCAATGACTCAAACAAAACATACATGTTGCATTGTCGTATAGGGCACATAAATGAGAATCGCATATCTAGACTCCATAAAGATGGTTATCCAGACTCTTTTGATTTTGAATCAATAGAGACATGTGAACCTTGTTTGTTGGGAAAGATGACAAAGACTCCTTTCTCAGGTAAAAATGATACAGCAAGTGATCTATTAGGACTCATACATACTGATGTAAGTGGGCCTTTTAGAATAAATGCTAGAGGTGGGTATCAGTACTTCATTACCTTTATTGATGACTTCAGTAGGTATGGCTATGTTTACTTGATGAAACATAAATTAGAAACCCTTGAAAGGTTTAAGGATTTCATGAATGAAGTACAAAACTAACTTGGAAAAAGTATTAAGGCACTTCGATCCAATCGAGGTGGAGAATACTTAAGCCAAGAGTTTGAGGACCTTCTGAGAGTCTGTGATATTGTATCACAGTGGACTCCACCTGGAACACCACAGCATAATGGTGTGTCAAAAAGAAGTAATTGCACATTACTAGATATGGTGTGATCTATGATGAGTTTTGCTAGTCTTCTGAAAATCTTTTGGGGTAATTCTCTAGAAACTGCTGCGTTTACACTTAACTGAGTATTGTCAAAATCGGTTCAAAAGATACCATATGAGACATGGATAGGGAACCGTCCCAAACTATCTTTTATGAGGATTTGGGGGTGTGAAGCTTACGTCAAGAAAATGCTTCCTAAAAAGCTTGGCCCTAGATCTGATAAATGTTACCTTGTTGGATATCCCAAGGAAACCAAGGGATATTACTTGTGTAACCCCACTGACAACAAAGTGTTTGTTGCCAGAGATGTTGCATTCCTTGAAAAACAATTTGTTTCTAAAGAAATTAGTGGGAGGCAAGTGGAACTCAAAGAAATTTGAGATCAATAAGAAAACATTGAACCAATAGATGAACAAGAGGAACATAGAGAATCAAAAGTTGTTGTGGAATATCAAATTACTTAAGTAACACATGGACCTCATAGATCTAGTAGGACGCGCCTTGAGCCTAAAATATTTGGATATCTTATGAATCAAGAAGGCGGTGAGTTGGTCATAGATGATGAGCCAACTACCTATCTAGAAGCTACGCAGGGACCAGATTCTGAGAAATAGCTTGAGGCCATGAGATCTGAGATGAAATCCATGTATACCAACAAGGTATGGACCTAGGTAGATCCACCTGAAGAGGTAAAACCCATAGGCTGCAAGTGGGTCTTCAAGAAGAAGACCGACATGGATGGCAATGTGCAAACTTATAAAGGCATATTGGTTGCAAAGGGTTTCAGACAAGTTCAAGGTGTTGACTATGATGAAACCTTTTCTCCAGTTGTCATGATTAAGTCCATCAGAGTCATGCTTGCTATTACATCCTACTATGACTATGAGATTTGGCAGATCGATGTTAAAACTTCATTCCTTAATGGGAATCTTGTAGAGGATGTGTACATGACACAACCTGAAGGTTTTATAAATCCAAAATTTGTAAGTAAAGTATGTAAGCTATAAAGGTCAATCTATGGATTGAAGCAAGCATCTTAGAGTTGGAATCTTCAATTTGACAAAGTAGTCAAAGAGTTTGTCTTTAGTCAAAATGAAGATGAACCTTGTGTGTACAAGAAGGTTAGTGGGAGCATGACTACATTCCTCATATTGTATGTAGATGACACACTATTGATGGGGAGGAATGGCATCCCTACTTTACAAAAGATAAAGACATGGCTTGGAAATACATTCTCAATGAAAGAATTGGGAGAAGCATCTTATATCTTAGGAATCAAGATCTATAATGATAGATCCAGAAGGCTTCTTGGACTAAGTCAAAGCACATACATTGACAAAGTGTTGAAGAGGTTCAACATGGAGAACTCAAAGAGAGGAAACATACCCATGGTTCATGGAGTTCCCGTCTCTAGAGCTCAATGTCCCAAATCTTATGAAGAGAGGGAATGCATGAGTGAGATTCCATATGCATCCGCAATTGGATCCATCATGTATGCAATGTTGTGTACTTGTCCCAATGTCTCGTATGCACTCAACATGACAAGTAGATACCAGTTAGATCTCAGAGATGCTCACTGGACAGCTGTGAAGAACATCCTAATGTACTTGAGAAGGATTAAGGATCAATTCCTCGTCTACGGCGGTGAGGAAGAGTTGGTGGTAAAGGGTTACACTGATGCAAGCTTCCAAACTGATAAAGATGATTACATATCACAATCAGGATTTGTGTTTTGCCTCAACAACGGAGTTGTGAGCTGGAAGAGTTCTAATAAAGAGACAGTTGCATATTCTATGGTAGAGGTTGAGTATATTGTTGCAACCCATGAGGCAAAGGAGGATATGTGGATCAAGAAGTTCATCTCTGACCTTGGGGTGGTTCCTAGCATCTGTGATGTAATTGAGCTTTATTGTTACAACAATGGAGCTATTGCACAAGTTAAAGAACCCAGATCACATCAGTGATCCAAGAACATACAGTGGCACTTTCATCTCATAGGAGAGATTGTATAGTGAGGAGATGTGAAGATTTGTAGAGTACCAACCAAAGACAATATTGTTGATCCCTTGACTAAGGCACTTTCATAATAGAAGCATGATGGCCATGCTAGATCACAAGGATTGAGGCTCATGGGTGATTGGATCTAAGTTCAAGTGGGAGTCTATTGGTATGTATGCCCATAGAGCCAGTTATATGATGATTGTACTAGCATACTTTGTAAATTATTTGAATAATAATAATGGCAATTTTCGTCTATATGTTTTAACTATTTTTGAGATAATAGTATTACATGATAGATGTCTAGAGAATGACAAAACTCAATGATGTATGTCTTCAAGTATGTGACTTGAACAATGAGATCATACGGATTCTAAGAGTATGCACATTCTCACTAATGTCCCTAGTTGGTTGTTATTGTGGAAATAACCATAGACATCAATAACACAAAATACTGGAGTGAGTCTCATCAGTCAGGATATATGATATCAAACCAAGCACATAGATATATTTTAGAGAATAGTGTATCATATAGACCCACCATAAGAGTGATGCTTGAAAACCACACTTGGTTAGTCATGATCACCTCTATTGTATTGGTGGTGACTGTGGTTCTTAGACCTAAAATCACTGCACTCATCACATGTGGTTGGGTACACTTTGACATCATCAAATGCAGTCTTGAAATATGGATTGTTATAATGGTGATGATTGGGTGACTTTGACACATGGGGACTTGACTGTGAGTGATAGATATGGAATTTTTCCCTCCTAAGGGAGTATGATATCTTGCCACTTGATAAGTGAGACTGAGAAATACATGGCCATGTACATGCGAGTCAATATATGATATTGAGCTTGCATTTATCTTAGACAGACTTCTCTAGTTCAAGAAACATGGATTGAATGTTTGTAGAGGATGGCAAGTCCATGCCTCGAGTTCAATCTGGATATCAGTAATAAAGGAACTATACATTCATTATAACACCAATAATAGATTGTAGGTTGAAAGTTGTTCTCCAACTTTCCTCTTCACTTGGGTAGCACTAATGTGCGACTAGGCACCACTCTTTGCTTGTGATGTCATAAGTTAGTTATGGACATTCACTACCTATGTGAAATGGAACCTATAGGGTCATACACATAGGATTAACCTGGAAGAGGAGTTTATCCATGAATGATCTTTAGATCGATTACTAAAGTGTTTAGGTACTCAATTAAACATTCAATCAATAGACTTGACTCGGAATCATCAACTTCAAGTGTTGAGCCAACTGATTAGAGTGTCAAATTGATTGAGAACTACATTGACTGAGTCCTGCACAATTTGGACCACCAACCGACCGGTTCACTGGGTGAACTAATCAGCTCATGGTCAGTGAGATGACCGATTCACACTGGTGAACCGATCGGTTCACTTGGACCAAACGAGCAAGTGCTGGGTTTCTCGTTTCATGAGAAAAGATCCTCATTTTACTTGCTCAGTTTGATTGGGAAAAGATTGCATTAATTAGAAATGAATAAGGAAAGTCAATTGTAGGCAAATCTGGAAAGTGAAATGATCGGTTCACTAGGTGAAACGATCGGTTCACTAGGTGAAACGGCCAGTTCACTAGGTGAAATGATCGGTTCACTAGGTGAACCGATCGGCTCGCCTGCCCAAATGACTGGTTCACTTATGAAATGATCGGTTTTCCTGTCGCAACATAATCAGTTCATGGAAAATCTGGACCCTTCTACTCCCGCACAGACTGGGAACCCTAACCCTGCCCTCTATTATAAATAGAGGTATACATGGGGCTTCTCAAAACACACAACTCAGAACATCAGTTTCTCTATAAATTTGTTATCCTCTCTGGTTGTGGTAACCGAGAGAGCCCAAGCAAGTTCTACCCATCCAGGGAAGACAACAAGGGAAAGACAACTACAAAAAAGTGACTAGTGGTGGGAGAGTGTGTCGGTGACTAGTACGCTGACAGAAGGGGATGACTCCTTCTAGTCTGTCCATCAGGACGACTAGAGTTCTTGGTGGTCAGTGTAGACTATCTATAGAGGTGGGAGATTTCTACCGCTCAGGAGGATGATCGTCAACCGCAGTCCGAGTCAAGACTAGGAGCTACACAGATGTTGTCGAAGACTAGGTGGCTGAAGGCCACACTAGCTACAAGGTATTGTCACTGAGCAAGCCTCAAGATTAGGTATATCTCACTAAACCATCTTTCCTATTGCATAATTGTTGATGCGATCTGCTAGTTATGGGTTTGTGGTTAAATAAAAAAAATTGTTTCCGCTGCCTGTTCTGTCCCACAAAACCCAACAGGGCATGGGTCATGTCTATCTTGAGTTGACCTACACCAAAGCATGGGCCTAACTCCATAATTTGATGCCATCTTATTAAATCCGATCTTAACATGATTCTTAATATATTTGAATCTTATAGTCTTATCAATAAATAATATCTTGAATCTTAATACATGAATCTTAATAGAATCTCATCATAAAATCTAAAATATACATCTTAATGGACTTATGTCAAACATCTTAATGTATTCTATTCTCATATTCTTATCATGACTCTAATCATGAATCTTAATAAAATCTTATCTTGTAACTTATTCATGTCTTGCGTACATCTTAATCTTCTAACATTATCATGGATTGAATTCTCAATACATTTTTATCCTAATAGCATATTTCTATTTGAAATATTAAGTGCATGGTTATATCACCTAACTATGGAAGTATCACAATCCTACTTGCATATCTGAACTTGAAATCTTAAAACATAAATCATAATGTCTTATATGAAAACCATGTAAATATATTGAGCTTAATAAATATGAACACTCATGGGCATGAACCACTTACCTTGATCAGTAGGAAAAATTACTCCTATCCCTGATTTTTATCTCTTAATCAACCTGTGATAAAATCCAAAGTTCCTAATTAGGTATTGAAACCCTAATTGTATTACATCTGATATTTCGTGAAAACCAACCCAAAATAGGTCTTCAAACCTAGACCATCAACTAGGTCTCCATATATAACTTGACCCCAAAGGACCTACCAATAAAAAGATATGAATTACCATGTGTCAGCTAATGGGGAACTAGATAAAACTAGTTATCCTTTTACTGAATTGGATAACATAGAGAAAATAAAAAGACTTAAATACCCCCCCTTCCATTGTTCCTGACCACAGGCGTGACACAAGGCAACATAGTAAATTCGGGATTAAACATACACACACACAAAACCTAAAATACTCTAGGCAATGAGACATAATCATTAAACTATGGGGGCAGACAAGTAACTAGCGTGCCTAGCATCTTCTTCATTTAGCCATGGCGCCAACACTTAGTCTGAACAAAAGATCATTTACTAGGCATGAAGGTTGGTGAAACCAGCAAGCAAGGAGAGCCACCTCGACACGTCCCCAAAGAGACATTGATTGGGTGTTGGGATGGCGAGAGGTGTAATCTCACACTGTCACCATGGCAAGAGGACCGAAGGGATGACCTACTACTGGCAGCACAAATGAACACATATAATAGGTTTGTGGGATCGCAACAAAGTTGATGAGAAATTGGCAGCGCAAAATGGATCACTAGGACCCTACCCACACCATAGCAGTCATGAAGAATAGGTGACAAGACTCAAACTTGGGATCGATAGCTTCAGCATGACATTAGGCAAGCTACGGCCGAAATTTGATTCTAGGTGACCTCCCGAACACAACTGAACTAGAAAACAAGTAAGCTTAGTCTGATTGGTTCAACCACCACCCCCATCTCCGGCCTTCTCATCGAAGTTTGTCGACCCAACAGAAGGGTCCAAGCATTCTAGAAATAGGCTAGGGAAAGGAAGAAAATGATGTCAGGAAGCTTACACAGGTGTCCATTTGATTGAAGTGGCCAGAGGTGTCAGATTAACCTCATGTTCTTTACAACTAGAGGTTGACTCCACAGGGATGGATCAAGGGGCTACTGATGGAATTGATGTTGGAGGAGCACCTAGTTGAGTCCTACAAAGATTTAGAGATGAGCCATGACAACAGAGATGGCAAATCTCATTATATGTGACCTATGCCGGAGAAGAAGAACAGAGGAGGATTGGGTGTGGGCATTTTTGTGAATCCGGAAAACTAGGGTTATAGAGGGGCTAGATATACTCATGACAGTCTCCTGGTTCTAATGGAATACTGAAAACCCAACGTGGTTCACTTGATTGCAAAGAAAATTGGGAGTGCTAGAGTCCTTGGGTGTCGGGGCTTCTGTTTACCCCCAACTCGCCTCACATGAGAGGTAAGGGATGACAGGATAGCCCTCAGATGGCCATCCAACGGTTGAGCACCGACCCAAGTATAGGGAAAAAATACTAGAAGGCGTGTGACAGCCAGCTATATCATTATCTAGAGTAACTTAGGTAGAAAATAAAGATAATCAATTGCATTGATTAGATATATAGGTAATAACACATGAAATTAATCACATTTATTCCTTATTTTAGTTAAAATAGCTAGGATTATCTAAATCAAATGAAACTTGGCAGGTTTGCGAAGTTAAGCATGAGGAATCCAAATATGCAATTAGATTTTAGGTTTAAGATAGGAAATCATTTACTTTATTACATTTGATACATAAAACAAATAATGCATTAATATTCATAAAAAGGGAGTTATATCACCGGAAATTTAGGGAAATATTAATATCTCATAAATTTTCCATAAATGAAACTAGGGAACATATTATGCATAATTATGGGGCCAATTACTTTTTGTAACCCTAACTAGTCATCATGAAATAATAAGGGCTAGATATTGTGTGTTATTTTATTATGATCCAAATATATGTATCATCATTGCATTCATGGGTTATTCTAGGTGTTATAGTATGGGAAGAAACTAAATTGTAACCCAATAGTATTTGGTCACATTTATTCTAGACAGAAATTCTAGGGATGTTACAATTCTACCCACCTTATAGGAATTTCATTCTCAAAATTCTATTAGTCTACCCACCTTTGGGTTTCACATATTCTATTCTTTCTAACTCTCTTCATTTATCATAAAAGAACCTTTTTTAAGGTATAACTTCTAGTTGGCCAATTATCTACATCTACATCATAATCAAAACTAGTATGTGTGCATATTACTAACATACTTGGAATCTAAATAATACATTCATCTTCTACCATGGCTTAGATCCTTGCTTACTTCCTTTCTGGGGGATCTAGATTTGGTTTCTCGTTGAGATGATCTTTCTTGCCTAGGAGCTTGGGGTAGTTTTTCTTAAGGTGGCCCTCTTCGTTGCAATAGTATCCAACTGTGCTACCCATTCTACAAACCCCATCATGGGTCTTGCGACAGTTCTGACACCTGACACGTTGAGGAGAATCTTCCTTGGGAGCCTTCCTTTTCTTCTCAGGATTGGTTGCATGATGTTTGTTGTTGTTCCCTCCTTTATTCCAATGTCGTCCTGGATGGTCTTCCAATTCTAGGGTAGCCTCGAGTGCCTATTGCACTATTCTGATGTCACGTCCCACCAGAGTGTAGCGGAGGTCAGGCTTCAGACCACGCATAAAATTCTTGGCTAGATGCACCTCATCTTTAGTTCTGTATTTTTGTAGCATACAAAACTTCATTGCATATTAGATGATGGTAGAATCGTGTTGCTTCAAACGCTTGAACTCTAACTCCTTTTCGATCATGGCTTCTGAGATGTAATGATTTCATAAGGAAGTAGTGAACTCCTCCCACAATAGCAGCTCAGCATCTGGTCCTCAAGCATGGGTAAAGTTCTCCCACCAGGTGTGGGCTGCACTCTTCAACATATGTGTCCCAAAATGGACCTTGGAATGCTCCGAACATCCCAGATCATAGAAGTAGTGCTCGAAATTGAGCAACCACTCCTCGCCACAGGTGACCACATCTGTCTCGACTTCTCTGGAGAAAGTCTATGGCTTGATCCTCAAAAAGTCCACTAGGGTTATCTCTTGGTCTCTCAGCTGCGGTTGCCCTCCTCTCGAGCTGGTCAGGGCCTTGACGAGCACATCCAGTGTGCGTTGGGGTTAGCTTTTGGGTTGGCACCTCCAGAGGTAGCATGACCACTCCCCTCACTATAAGAGCATTCTTCTCCATCTACATGCTCTTTGTCCTTAGCTGATCTCTTCTTAGGAGCCATCTAACATGACAAAAAGACTACATAAGAACTTGAGAATAATGATCATCTGGTGGCCAACTATAATGTTGCTCTGATACCATATTGTACCTCCCTCCCTAATCACACACATGCACATAGCAGAATCAACATAGAGTTATCCATAACTCATGCACTTAAGGGGGCATTAAATAAAAGTGGCATTCATAAAAACAATATAATCATTCACACAAACTGGAAATATTAAACATGCTCATAATTGTTCTTACAAAAGGAACATGATTGCTATCACATGGATAACTAACTTAACATCCTGAGACATAGTATCTAGTCTATAATTCTAGATATGGAAACATAAAAATGAATCTATAAAGCTTAACATTGTCTGATAGTTGGCACCCCACCAGATGTTATCTTGTTCTATCCTTGTGCTCCAAGCCTCTAGGTGCTACTTCTGCTCCTGCTCCTCACCTGCAGACATCTTGTCCCCATCCATGAATTGGAAAAATGATTGTTAGTGTAAGTACCATGAGTATTCTAACATTACATTACTGAAATAAGAGATACTATAAAATATTCTTGAACATTATAAGCATGAGACTAACATTAAACTCTGATTACAATCTGAACATAAATATCCTTTTCTTTCTCTAATTTAGTGTTTATCTCTTTAATTTATCTTTCTCTAGAGATCTATACTTTGGTACTTGGGTCTCATGACCTGCACTAAGATTCCTGGATGCCATAACCTACACAAAGGGCCTCAGTTAAGTATCTAAATTGGCTTGCACTAAGGGCATGGGCCTAATGACCTGCACTTAGGGCTTCGATTATATGTCTCTTATATTGGTCTGCACTACGGTGTGTGGGCCACATGACTTGCACAAAGGGCATGGGTCATGTCTATCTTGAGTTGACATGCACCAAGGCATGGGTTTAACTCCATAATCTGATGTCATCTTATTAAATTTGATCTTAGCATGATTCTTAATACATTCTGATCTTATAGTCTTATCACGAAATAATATATTGAATCTCAATACATGAATCTTAATAGAATCACATCATAAAATCTAAAACATACATCTCAATGGACTTATATAATACATCTTAATGTATTCTGTTCTCATATTCTTATCACGACTCTAATCATGAATCTTAATCAAATCTTATCTTGTAACTTATTCATGTCTTACATACATCTTAATCTTTTGACATTATCATGGATTGAATTCTCAATACATTTTGATCCTAATAGCATATTTCTATTTGAAATCTTAAGTATATGTTTATATCACATAACCATGGAAGTATCACAATCCTACTTGCAAATCTGAACTTGAAATCTTATCATAAATCATAATGCCTTATATGAAAAACATGTAAATATATTGAGTTGAATAAAGATGAACACTCATGGGCATAAACCACTTACTTTGATCGGTAGGAAAAATTGCTCCTATTATCCCTGATTTTTATTTCTTAATCAACTTGTGATAAAATACAAAGTTCCTAATTAGGTATCAAACCCATAATTGTATTACATCTGATATTTCATGAAAACCAACCCAAAATAGGTCTTCAAACCTAGACCATCAACTAGGTCTTGAAAATCTGATCAAAAACCATATATAAATTTGACCCCATAGGACCTATCAATAAAAAATATATGAATTATCATGTGTCATCCAATAGGGAACTAGATAAAACTATTTATCCTTTTACTGAATTGGATAAAATAGAGAAAAAAAAGACTTAAATGTCCCCCTCCATCATTCCTGACCACGGGTGTGACATGAGGCAACATAGTAAATTGGGGATTAAACATACACACGTGCAAAACCTAGAATACCCTAGGCAACGAGATATAATCATTAAATTATGGGGGCAGACAAGTAACTAGCGCGCCTAGCATCTTCTTCATTTAGCCATGGCACCAGCACTCAGTCTAAGCAAAAGATCATTTACCATACATGAAGGTTGGCGAAACCAGCAAGCAAGGAGAGCCCCCCTATTGAGCTCACCACCTCGACGCGGCCCCGAAGAGCCATTGATTAGGTGTTGGGATGGTGAGAGATGTGATCTCACACTGCCGCCATGGCAAGAGGACCAATGAGATTCAAGGGATGGCCTACTAGTGGCAGCACAAATGGACACATATAACAGGTTTGTGGGATCACAACAAAGGCGATGAGAAATTGGCAATGCAAAATGGATCACTAGGACCCTACCCACACCACAGCAGTCGTGAAGAATAGGGGACAAGACTCAAACTTGGGATCGATAGCTTCAGCATGACACTAGGCAAGCTACAGCCAAAATTTGATTCTAGGTGACCTCCCGAATACAAATGAACCAGAAAACAAGTAAGCTTAGTCTGAGTGGTTCAACCACCACCCCCATCTCCGGCCTTCTTGTTAGAGTTTTTCGATCCAACAGAAGGGTCCAAGATGTTCTCAGAAAATACTAGGGAAAGGAAGAAAATGATGTCAGGAAGCTTACACATGTGCCAATTTGATTGAAGTGGTCGGAGGTGTGAGATTAACCTTGTTGTCTTTGCAACTGGAGGTTGACTCCACGGGGATGGCTCAAGGGGCTACCATTGTAATTGATGTTAGAGGAGCACCCAGTTGAGTCCTACAAAGATGCAGAGATGAGCCTTAGCGATTGAGATGGAAAATCTCATTATTTGTGACCTACGTTGGAGAGGAAGAACGGAGGAGGATTGGGTTTTGGCATTTTTGTAAATTCCACAAACTAGGGTTATAGCGGGGCTAGATATTCTCGTGGCAGTCTCTTGGTTCTAATGGAATACTAAAAACCCAATGTTGTTCACTAGATTGCCAAGAAAATCAGGAGTGCTAGAGTCCCAGGGTTTTGGGGTTTCTGTTTACCCCCGACTCGCCTCACGCGAGAGGTAAGGGATGACAAGATAGCCCTTAGATGGCCATCCAACGGTTGATCACCGACCCAAGTACAGGGAAAAAATATTGGAAGGCACGTGACAGCCAGCTATATCATTATCTAGAGTAACTTAGCCAGAAAATAAAGATAATCAACTGCATTGATTAGATATATGGGCAATAATACATGAAATTAATCACATTTCTTCCTTATTTTAGTTAAAATATCTAGGATTATCTAAATCAAACGAAAGTTGGCAGGTTTGCTAAGTTAAGCATGAGGAATCCAAATATGTAATTAGATTTTAGGTTTAAGATAGGAAATCATGTAATTTATTACATTTGATACCTAAAACAAATAATGCATTAATATTCATAAAAAGGGAGTTATATTATCATAAATTTAGGGAAATATTAATATCTCATAAATTTTCCATAAATGAAAATAGGGAACATATTATGCATAATTATGGGGCCAATTACTTTTTGTAACCCTAACTAGTCATCATGAAATAATAAGGGCTAGATATTGTGTGTTATTTATTAGTATCCAAATATATGTATCATCCTTGCATTCATGGGTTAGTCTAGGTGTTATATTATGGGAAGAAACAAAATTGTAACCCAACAGTATTTGGTCACATTTATTCTAGACTAAAATTCTAGGGATGTTACATCAACCCTCTGGTTGTCATCTAATATCTAGGCATGAGCATATGTATTCCAGGAACTGGGAATCCATGTGAGGGAAGTGTGTGACAACCTGAGATAGGATGATCCTGATTAACTTAGGTAGAAATAGGTGAATCAGTTGTATTATTTAGAAAATTAGGTTCATAGATAGGATTTTCTATCCTTTTCTTCTTGATAATACTTGGTGTAGTTAGGGTCATCTAAATGGGACCAAAATTATGTAGGTTAACTAAGTTGATCATGAGGATTTCAAATATCTAGTAAGATTTTTGGTTTAAGAAAGCGAGTCAAACAATCTAGGAGATTGGGTATTCAGGATACTTAATTCATTGAGAAGAATTAAAGTGGGTCTATAGTACCAAAATTTGGGGGGATCTGATACCCTATTACTTAGTAATATTCCAAGTAATGGAACAGATTATACATATTTGTGGGGTGATTTTCTATTCAAACCCAAATCGGTCATCAGTGCATAATTATGGCTAGGTTTTGTGTATTGTGTGACTATGATGCAAATCATATATAATTATCATATTCATGAGTTTCTCTAAGGTATGATGATATTTTAGAACTATATCAAAGAATGTCAAGCATAAAAAATATTAATGACTTCACTTGGATAATTGAATATATGAAGGTTAAAGTAGGTCAATTTAGGGTTTCCCATGATTAAACATAAAGACATTTTGGTACTAAAGGTTTTTAATTAGATTTATTTCTAAGGTGAAATTTTAGGGTTGTTGCAGTTGCTCTGATGACAAGGTAGAAACAACAACAACCATTTTGGATCTAGATTGAGAGGTTCAAGTTCTACATCAGCATAAGACGTGTCTAGTTATTGGACAACTAGTGTGTGTCAAGTTATATTCAAAATCCCTTCCATATCTCTAATATATATAAATTTTATAACTACTACAGATCCATTGTCTAAAAGTTTTATTCAGAATTTTTTCATACTTCTATTGCACCCCTTTCCCTAAAACCATACAAAGGTAGAGTGGTGAATTATCCTTATTGTTAATCTACACATTTAGTGGGTAAGGTAAGAACTTACCTTTTCCTAACTCTCGCTGAAAATATCCTTAGGTCTCTATATTAGCCACACACTTGCATGTCTACTAGAATATGTATAAATGCCAAAAGTGTCTCTCAACATGTCGATGAACTTAAACATGGTATATGCTCACTGAGGACTACATTGATGATTTATTTGGCTTGGTTATATTTTTGGTCAATTTGGGTCTGCTCAATTTGTACAAACCTAACCCCACAAGAGAATATATTTTCAAATATTAACTCACAGACCTTGAAGGTTCTTATTGATGTACGGAAGTTATGCAAGAGAATCGCAGCCATGTTCACATATGGAAGAATGTTGTTTGAAGGAAATATGTGGTTAAAAACATTATTCAACTACGATTTTGAATACTAAGAAAATCATTTATGAGTGGAGAAATAGAACCATATTCCACATATTCAAGAACAAGGAAATTGTTCAATGCCACAGAAACTATAGGTGTTTGAATTTATTGACTCATGCTATGGCGCTTTGGGGATAGATTATCAATCAAAGACTAAGATCTATAACACAAATATTAGACAACCAATTTAGTTTCATGTCTGGTAGATCCACTACATGTGTTATTTATTTGGATAAGGGCAATTATGGAGAGGTACAGAATAAGCAAAAGAGGTCTTCATATGGGTCTTACTATTTGAAAAGGCTTATGATCGAGCACCCATAGAAGTTTTGTGGTGGGTTTTGCAAGAAAAATGTGTGTCAATCCAATTCATTGAATTAATAGAGACATGTATAATACATCAACTTCAAGTGTTAGGACTCCAAGTGAAGAAACACCACAATTCCTATAACAGTTAAGGTAGATGAGTTGACAAATGATGCTCAAGATGATGTTCATTGGTATATATTTGTTATTGATTATATTATGTTGATGAAGAAAATAAATGAATAAAATTTGTGCCGATGACTAATGGATTTGATATTACTAGAAGGAAAACATGGCATGTGTTTCCATTTCATCCATTATGGAGTATTGATTGGTGGTGCCAAATTGGATGAAGATAAATATCAAAAAAATGTAAGTCTTGTTACTTAAGTTCTATTAGGAAAATGGATGGTGATGTTCCAAACGATGTCTATCATAGAATCACAATAGGATGGATGAAATCGAGGAGTGTGGTTAGAGTAGTGTGTGATCGGAAGATCCCATTCATTTCAAAAGCAAGTTTTATAGAACAATTATATTGAACTTCCAAATTATATGAGAATGAATTTGGATGGTGAACAAGCAAAGTCTCAACAAGATCAATATGTCATAAATATATATGATGAGATGGATATGTGTGTGCACATGTGTGTGTGTTCCATTTAGAAGATGCAACATCATAGTTTGTTAGTAGCACACGTGGAGGGTTACAAAGGGTAGCCCATGGAAGGTGGGGGCAAAGTACATTATGTAAACCAAACCCACTATCAAGGGGGAGGGAGCCCCTATAATAGTTGATAAGTTCTTAAAATGGGGGTGGCTTCCCTTTAGCACAACCCCACATCAACTAGGAGATAAAATGATAGGAACACATCATAAACTTGAGAAAGAAAGTAGGTAGCATAGAAACTACAACATAATTGGTGATCCCTTTGAGAATCATCACCATTCATATCATTACCATCAAAGGGGATGACCCATCAGAGTGAGGCCACCATCACCATTAGAGATAGAAAAGGCCTCGGGGGTCCTTTGGCTTTAAAGTCAAAGAAACATCACCTATAGAAACAAGATATCCAATATGATTGGGTAGTGTAAATGTTAGCAATAATATGACAACATGTATTAGTTGAACTATTAACAATATGTGATTGCATTTGAGTGAAATATTCTAAATAATGTAAGTCACTGATGTACTTCAATGGACACACATGCTATTTGATACATACACATATTTTCTGAAAAAGTGTGTAGATAGTGGGCACATCAATATCAAGACTGTATATGTTTAGAGAAAGAGTAATAAAGAAGGCATAATCATTTATTTCAATGTTGTTTCTGCACAAGGCATATAAAATACCTTGTACGCCCTCTTCTTAAGTAGTTCCTATAAGGAGTTTACAATGTCCCTCAAGTCAAAGGAAGTAGTAAAACCTTTTACGGACGTTTAATAAGACATTTTTTTCAAAAAAATGTGATTTGTACCCCGAATGAGTAAAGTAGTATTCACTCTTAATATTATAATAATCTCCCCAGATCTTGGAAATTCTTTTGTTTTCACATAGTCTAATCAGTTGGTTGGTGAGATGTAGGATACCAGTAGTTAAGCAAGTTGAGCTATAATCCATGAAGGCTATTAACTATGTCAGTGCTTAGCATCTTAAGGGTGCGACAAGTGAGGTTTGCTTATTTATTGGAGATCAGGATATAAAATTCCTTTCAGATTTAGGGTTTAGAATTTAGGATTTAGTATTTCTTTAATCACCCAAAGAGTGATCAATGATCAATGGTTTGGCAAATATTTTATAGATGACCAAGATTTTGGTCGAGTGCAGATAGATGTTTCGATAAGGTGATGAACCTTAAGGAGGTAATGCCAAAAATGAAAACATGTTTTAGTGTTGATTTGGGTCCAAGGCAGTTACTGTTAATAATACTTGCATCGGAGAAAGTCAAAATGGACCAAGTACTTTTATTTTATACATAGCAGCTAGGACATTATTGAATGTGCAAGTAGAGTTAGGGATGACAGTGGTGCGAGTATAGTGTAGTTAAAATCAAAATCATAACCATGTCACGATTAAAAATCAAACATCATATATGCACCATATCCACTATGGTGTTTGATGTGAGAAACCATATTCGCGCAGCCAAGAAATCACATTTTACAACACCACACCACACAAGATCACACTACATATCGAGAACAAATCGTTTATTACTCTTAGTGGCATTATATGTAAATTTTATGAAGAAGTTATACATAAAAATGTGAAACGACAATGTCAGTTTCAAATTTTAGACACCATCTTCCAATAACTCTCCCCTCGCTAATATATGTTCCTTTTTTTGTCCTATTAAAAATGGCTCGTTAAGTCTCTATCCCATATTAATTTTGTCCTCTTCATTGGAAACATGTAAGCTATGTTTCTTTCCTTATAATATTTATTTTTAATGAGAGAAAAATAAGATAATGTTTAGAATTAAGTGTAATAGTATGTTTCTAAGAGAGAGATGAGGGAAGTCAAAACTATTGGTATAGGAGGGTGGTATAGTATTTGAATAAATTATAGAGAAAGATGACTAAGTAATTATAGATGTAGTCCTCTTTTCTTAGCTCTCTCTTTCTCTCGATTATGTCTTCCCATATTTTTTATGTTTGTGTTTTTGTCTTAATTTGATTTTATCTTCACTAATAACTACATCTCTCGGTCAACACATAATAGTTCAATTATAGTAATTAGTAATAAATCAAAATTTCACTTTAATAATCTATCCCTCATTTTCTAATTGCTTTACATTTCTATTCAAAATTGGCATAAAACATGTTGATAAAATCTAAACTGGATACAACTAATGATTACTCTGAAGACAACAACTATCTACAACCATTAAAAAAATTACTTAATTTGTAAAAAATATACATATAAATATTAAGTACAAAATATATAAAAATAAAATATAAACAATAATGTCTTCACGGGAGGAGCACTTGTATGTTATGTAATTGTACAAAGAGGACAATTATATATGTAGTAATTGTAAACAATGAATATTCCTACTTCTCTATATATCAAATGACATTTAATAATAGAGATCAAGTAATTTGTGTGATAACAACAAGCTAGATAATGTGATTAAAATATTATATATATATATATATATATATATATATATATATATTTATATATATATATATATATATATATAGAGAGAGAGAGAGAGCACCATAACCGCACCATACCACGTTTGGTTTAAAATTTAAAAACTATATCCATGTCATACCATTTGGTGCAGTTATGCGGAACAAAATGTGATGTTGTACAGCAAATAGGATTTTTTTCATAGCACCATTGCCATCCCTAAGTAGAGTAAAGCCTTGGATTTTATTCCTCGGCAAATTTTGAGCGTGACAAGGTTATCCAGTTAACCAGGTGCATTATGTCAATCGTCATTTCCACCTTCACATGAGATGCTTACAGCTAATAAAGTAGGAGAAAGTGCATCGAATGATACATTCACAAGCGTAAAACGGCTTGCACTGCTGAGGCAATTTTTTCCCCCCACGAAGCTTATCTAAGTCGCATATTGCCAGATTTGTAAATTCCGTATCTAAGCTGAATAGGAGATTGTGGTTTTCTTTTAACAATTTGGATCTACAACCCAAACTCCCAAACCCGAACCTAACCTTAACATTAATCTGGGAACGATGTCATCTAAACCATGCTTAACCAGGCTGGTCAGGTTTCTGGATTGCGCCAAATTCTGCCAGTCATACTCTTGGAGGCCTGGAATGGTACCAGAGGCTCCTAAATAGAATTTAGATAGGTATACTAGAAGTGATCCTTGCGATAGCTGGGACATTTTGTGCCCTGTAAAGAAACGTACTATTTCGGGAGCCGTGGCACGCATTCTCAATATTCTCGTCGTGATCGTGCTCGGCCACCCAGGAATCAAAGATACACGTACATAATTCAGTGCACTCACGGCTGCAAAATCGAGCGCTGAAACAAATCGTTGTAGGTGGTCCACAAGCTGGACGCTGGGGAAAAAAGGCTGGAGCCAGCAATTATAGATCACCACCAACCAAGAAAAAAAGTATTTGACATATTAACAAACAACACCCACAATAATACAGCTCCATTCGAACTCTTACGATAAATCTGTAATAATTCACATATTAATTGCACATTCTCCATTAGAAAATGCTTGATTGTGCCTTGAGAAGGGCCAAGTCAGATGCAGCAGAGAACGCACAAGACAAACATGCAAATTTGCAATGCCCCGACCAAACCATCAGACAGCCCGAAACAGTGTTCAGATGTTGCTAAATAAGAAAATTACATCCATTAGATTCTGAATACATACACACAGGCAACTACTAGCATTCAGAAACTAAGTGTGCTAAAACCCTTATACTGACTGATGAATCCAAAGTAAAAGTCTACCTGAAGGAGAAACATTTTCAAACGAGATGCATGACCCCACTTCAATCATAACACAGGTAAAAATATGATCTCCTTCGACTAATGTCTGGGTTTTGGGGGTTTAGATTCTCAGGAATCCGGACTCACAAAAAAGTTGCAGCAAACTTGTTCTATTTATGGATTTCTGAGAACCTAATTTTACTTTCAAATTGGCTATTACATCAAAAAAATGGAAAACGATGCTTCAAAATAATCCCAACCAAATGACCCCTAAGCCACTGATAGCTGTATTTGTCAGAGGAGAGACTAGAGAGGCCTTTCAACACTGCAATAAGACAGTAACACAAGACGGCCAACAATTCTAATGGCCAAAATCTTTTGAAAAGATTGGACAACCAAAACAAGGTAAGTAGAGATCAGATACAGAACCTTTTTATAGGTTGAAACAGAAGAGTATGAGACTATATCTGCCCTGAAAGAAGAGCAAGACAAACATCTGTTTTGCAATTTGCTGCTCTCTTAATATTGTAAAATACATTCTACTACACAACAAAACTGCACCAATCTAATGAAATTAAAATTAGATGAGAACGAGCTGGGAGTCCACCTACAAGTCGCCGGACTTTGATTTCAGAAGCCTCTCGATATATTTACCCATGATATCAGTCTCGAGATTAACTTTGTCTCCAACCTTCTTTAAGGGGATAACCACTTTACTTTGGGTGTACTCCACCAGCATGAAATCAAAACAGTTCTCATCATCATAAACATTAACAACCGTGAGGCTAGTCCCATCCACAGCAATGAACCCCTTGGGTACGATCAGGCGAAGCAACTCTGGGGACGTCCGCACTTTGATCCAGAGTGAATCTCCTTCAGGTATCCTGGAGACTATTTCACCTGTGCCATCCACGTGCCCCTGAACAAAATGCCCACCCATCCTTGTGTCTGGAAGTACAGCCCGCTCCAGATTGACGGGTGAGTCTGATTGCAGTTCACTGAGGGATGTCTTTCTCAGTGTCTCAGGTGAGAGGCCAACAGTAAAATGTGAAGCATCTAAATCGAAGTGGGTCACTGTGAGGCAAGTGCCATTGACCGCAATGCTGTCGCCAAGCTTGACACCACCAAGAACAGTTCTTGCAGATATTCTCATATCAAAGCCACCGTCTTGGGAGGGGCCCAGGTGTTCTATTTTACCCATCTCCTCTACAATACCAGTAAAAAGAGACCTTATGGGTTTGGAGACTAAGGAAGCACCAGCAGGAATCATGTTGCTGAGGTGGCCACTACGGACTGGTACATGGGACGTCACAAGCCTACTAGGGGAAATCTGAGATTTGAAATGAAGACTGTTGGCAGAGAAATTATTAAAACTCTGGTTAAAAAGAATTGAGATGGGCATCACTTGAAAATGTTTGGGCTTACTGTAGCTTGAGAGAGTGATTTTTATGGTACCAGGTGTGAGACAGGAAGAAGCCATTTTTTTCCCTTGATACCGTGGGCACAATGATCACAACCAACAAAAATTCTAGGAATGGAAAAATTGCAGGGGGGCTAGAGGTGCTACTGATAAAACAATGTGGAATAAATCCAGTGAAGAAAAGGAAGACAAAATCAAATAATCACTTATCCTTTAGCTACAAATTTCCTGCTAGTGTGTTGCCATGTATGTTACCACAAACTGCAATTGTATGAGTACCTGCATTACAAAAATGTAAAAAACATCAACATCTGGTCAACTAAATTAGGGAAAGAAGCAAAATGTAGGCAAAAAGAAAATATAAAAACCATCCCCTAAAAAAGAGACGAGTATGGAATGAGGTTCTTATTCTTCATCCATTACATTTGTCTCTATCAGAAATTGGACTAGAGTTCAGAATTGTATATCAAGTTAGTGCTCAAAAATTATGTCTGCCTCCATTGTTGCATCCCTGTACAGAAGAAATCAGGTTGTCAAAAGCCAGTCCATGATCACAACTCTCATGGCTATGGCAGGCCAAATAGTGATAGCTGCAATGTTCGTCTGCCTAGAACCTGTGCCAACACAGGGATGGTAAATTCTCAATACAAACCCAAACTACATAGTCTAAACTGTAGGTTAGTCCCTGCCATTTCCATCTTCACAGAAGGCCCCACAAGTGCAGGCTGCCAAGCACAGAACAGATTTAGAAGACAGCAAAAATGGTGAATAAACGACACCAGACCAGGTTGTTAAAGGCCAGCTCTTTGTTGCAAATTCCATGGATCTAAATGGCCACAGTGGTCAACTAAGATGTCTGCCGGGCTAGGGCTTGCAAGAGCACTGATATGATAAACACTGGAAAACCACAGGGTTACTCCAGGGTGGTCATATCTTCAAACAAGGCACTTACACTATTTTCATATTTGAATATATGAGATAATGCAGGCTGCCAAAAACAAGCATGTTACGTTTGGCCAACCAAAAAAGAGTGACAGAAAATATCAGGGCCCTTCTCTCAGACTCTTTCTTCCACATGGAACTTCGTAATAGTATGCATCAAAAAGTACCATTGCAATCTTCTACAGGAGAGCTGAAACATGTGCGTCCAACACTTGCAGGTTCCCAACCCACCACCTAGGAAGCATGGACACGGACATGCACACAGATACCGACACGGACACGGGACACATCGATTTTCAAAAATATATGACATGGACAGCGCTGGACACAGATAAGATACATAAATATACATGTATATTATTTTTATGTATAACATAATAAAGACCAAGCACATTCAAACACAAAGATTATCTCATCCAAGCTATATCCAAATTCATATTTACATTCAAACACACATTGCATCATGATATCAAGCCCTCAAAGACATGCTTGTCAAACAAACCCACATTGTAATCACAATCAATCAACATAATAGACAATTTATTCACACATAAGAACATGAGTTAAATATCACAAAAATGAACTCACAATAAAATATTTCGCACATTAAATTTTGGACAGTAAAAGAAATAGTGGTAGTGGTGGACAGCAAAGAAAGAAGAGGGAGGTATGTTGTTTACTTGTAGAAAAGGAGAGTGAAAATAGGGATGGGGGTGTTTCCCCTTCTTAGTGTCGGGTCATATCCTGGCAGTGTCCAAGTCGTGTCCAGGTTGTCCCAAGCCATATTTGGGCTGTGACCAACTAATAAAAGAAAAGTGAGACTTGGATACGTGTTGTCTGTGTCCACCGTGTGTTCATGTCACACACATGTTGGACATGGACACAGACACGGCAGCTTCCGTGAAGTGTCCATGCTTCCTTGCCCACTACAAACCCTAATCTCCACTACTCAAGATCTCCGACATTTTCAATCTGACAATCAAGACAACTTACAAAGCCTTGAGAGAACTGAGACTGTAAAAATATATGGTGTTGATGGCATTTGCCCCTTGGCAGTTGGCCCTCCACTTTCTCAACAATGTTTGCATAGGTGTTCTTTGTCACTCTAGAGTGGATAACAGGTACCCCAATCCTAAAAGAATGGCGACCAAGGGGGCGATGGCCAAGCAGATGGCGGCGTCTGACCCTCCAGATCCAGGTCGTGTAGACATCGATCTAAGGCGGAAGAAGGGAAATGCTGCTCCATCTGGTGTTGCGGTGACTAAAGAGGTGATGGATTGGTCGGGTCTGTTCAAGGACAAAAACATTGCAGGTCCGGTTCATCTGAGCAAAACGAAGACACAGTTAGTTGACGGGAAGCTGCTTTATCCTAAAGCTATCGCGGAAAGTGTTCATATATGTCCTTATTTATGTCTTTATTTATTGTTCTGTTATTTTACTTTTCTATATGGACCTCACTGTAATTGTACCACTTATATAAATATCAGGGTACACACATTGTGTAACCCTACGTTCTCCAATTTCTCTGTTCTCATGGTATCAAAGCAGGTTTAGATCCAGAGCCGCCGCTCTTCCACTTCCCTCCCTCCCTTTCTCTCTCTCTCTCTCTTTCCTCCCCCCCTGCACGGCAGCCGCCAGCCCGCAGCCCACCGCCGCTGCGCAGCGCCGCGCCGGCTGCTGCCAGCGCCGTCGGGGCAAGCGCGCCGTCGAGGCAGCCCGCCAGCCGCTGGGCTCTGATCTGCACGTGCCTGTCCGGTGGCTTGAATCTCGACTGAAGGACACCTTCAGATCTATTTTTCTGCCTGCCGATGTAGGTCGTTGAGCCACCGGGTTTTCTGCTGCGCCGCGGCGTAGCCCGTATGTAACTGGTTCGTCCAATCTTTTATCTGTGCCTACTGCCGCCTAGCTGAGGAACTAGGCGGTTGTGTTCTGCCTGTGCCTACGTGTTTTTTCTCTTTGTCGGCAATTGGTGATCTGCCTGCTATGGCGTCTTCACACGAGGATCTGCGTCGTCAAGTTACCACTATTAAACTGGATGGGAGAAACTACCAGCACTGGGTGTGTTCCATGCAGATCTATGTTAAATCTCAAGGGAAATTGTCACATTTGACGCGTGATCCACCTCCTGTGCATGCTGCAACTGCCGACTCCAAAGATGTTAAAGCATATGATGACTGGGTTAAAGATGATTCTACTGTTATGACGTGGATTCTGAATAGTAGTGAGACAAAAATTAGTGTCACCCTATTATACCTGCAGACTGCCAAGCAGATGTGGGATCAGCTTGCTAGTACCTACTCACACAGCCAGAATCTGAAGAAAGTGTTTGATATTAACAAACAGCTCAGTCAGCTACACTTCTCGGGATCTGATCTTACTGACTACTTTTCTGCCTTCAAGGGACTTTGGGGGAATTGGAGGCCTACCATCCCTTGTCTACTGATTTGGCTACTATGCAACGTCAACGCCAGGAGTTACAAGTAGTATAGTTCCTGTGTGGCTTACCTGACTCATATGCTGGGGTTGTGGATCAGATTCTAGCCAGTGATCTACTACCTACTCTACAGAGTGTTTTTCAACATCTACAGCGCCTGCCTGCATCCTCATCTGAGACATCTACTGATACTGGCGATTCCACTGCACTTGCTGCGATGTCTGGTCGTGGTCGTGGTTGTGGTCGTGGTCGTGGTCGTGGACGTGGCCGTTCTCACGACACTCGTCCCCCTCTTGCCTGGAAGGGGGAGGAACTCTTCTAGTCGTGGAGCATCTTCTGGACCTCCTGTTGCTGCACGTCCTCAGACTGGCCAATGGTTCTGCAGCTTCTGTGGCCGGTCTAATCATATTGAAGAGAAATGTTGGGAGAAATATGAAAAGCCCGCCTGGGCTAATGCAACTTCTGATACTCATACTACCACTGAGGTAGTGCAATAGTCTACTGCTACTAATGCATCCAGTTCGACTACTGCCAACTTCATCTGTGTTGAGGTGGAGCGTCTATTGCTTGAGCGTATTGGGTCATCTTCTAGAGCCGCGTCTGGAGCCCATGTTGCTACTTATTCTGGTTGTGATATTGTCTTCCTCAGTGCACCCTCATGCCCCTCATCTAGTACTGGTAATACCAAATGGGTTTTGATTCGGGTGCTTCATCTCATATATCAAGGAATCGGTCTCTTTTTAAAAGTTTATCTCGACCGGTATCTCCTTCTTCTGTTATGCTTGTTGATGGCTCCAAGTCTCCTGTTTATGGGATTGGAGACATTGTTTCTGAATTTATGTTAAAATCGGCCCTATATGTACCTCGATTTCTGCTCAATTTATTATTTGTTAGCAAAGTTGTGCGTAGCCTGAACTGCAATCTCACTTTTTAACCTGGTTCATGTGTTTTTCAGGACCTTCACACGAGGATGAAGATTGGTAGGGGGCATGAAGGATCTGATGGATTGTATTATCTGGACTATCTGAAAAAGGTGGGCAATGTGGCGTTAGCTTCAGCTTTATCTTCATCTGTTTCGGCTTTACAGTGGCACTACAGACTTGGACACCCATCTTCTGAGAAGCTCAGACATATAGTATTTGGTGTAGGGACACATTTGTTTCAGTGCGAGTCATGTCAGTTAGGGAAACAGACCAGGGTTGTTTATCCTAAACGATCTCATATTAGTAGCAAAAATACTTTTGATCTTGTTCATGCTGATGTATGGGGTCCATGTCATGTTCCGAGTCTGTCTGGATACAAATACTTTATATTATTTATTGATGATTTCTCTCGTGCCACTTGGTTTTTTCTTATGAAAAGCCGATCTGAGGTGTTGTCCACAATTAAAATTTTTTTTACTGAAATAAAAACACAATATTATATGCCTGTTAAAGTTTTTAGAACTGATAATGCATTGGAGTTTGTTCAGAATGATGTCGAAATGTTTTGTAAATCGGTTGGCACTATTCATCAGACGTCATGCACATATACATCTCAGCAGAATGGAGTTGTGGAACGCAAAAATAAACACTTACTAGAGGTTGTTAGAACTATCATGCTGCATTCTAATGTGCCCTTGCATATTCTGTCCTGAAGCATTCTGACTGCCTGCTTTTTAATAAATCAGATGCCTTCTTCTGTGATTGGCAATAAAATTCCTATACAAGTTCTACAACCTGATGCACCATTGTTTTCTATACCTCCGCGGATATTTGGTTCTATCTGCTTTGTACGGTTACTAGGGCCAACCTATGATAAATCATCTCCAAGAGCTGCAAAATGCATTTTTTTGGGGTATTCTTGAACGCAGAAAGGGTATTGTTGTTATAACCCTACTACTAAAAAATAGTTCACAAGCAGTGATGTTGTCTTTTTTGAGGATACACCCTTTTACTCAGCTAAAGGAGATAGTTTAAATTCAGATATTATTGCTCCTCTGCCTATTACCAGTGACTGTGCTTCTGACAATTCAAGTACTGAAAATACTACTACACTTATTGTATATCAACACAGGAACAGGTCCCAACCTCGTCAAGCACCCCCCAATCAACACCAATCTTCTCCTTCAGAAGGTCCTGCATCACCTGAGGTAACTTCTGATTTAGATTTGCCCATTGCTCTTAGAAAGGGCACTCGTTCCTGTACTACTCATAATATTGCTAATCATGTCTCTACTACGCATCTGAGTGTTCATGCAAGTAATTTTGTCACTGCCTTATCTGCTATTGCTATTCCAAAGACTGTACTTGATGCCCTACAAAATACAACATGGACTAATGCCATGAAGGAGGAGATGAATGTTCTTGCTGATCGAGAAACTTGGGAGTTGGTTGATCCACCTCCTGAGTGCATACCTGTTGGCTGTCGATGGGTATATGTTGTGAAATATCAACCTGATAGTACAGTAGAACGTCTGAAGGCACGCCTGGTAGCGAAAGGGTATACGCAGACTTATGGTATTGACCCGCCTTAATTCTGTCAGAGTTCTTCTTTCTGTTGCTATTAATCTTGACTGGCCTCTTATACAACTAGATGTTAAAAATGCCTTCTTGTATGGTGATCATCAAGAAGAGGTCTATATGGAGCAACCTTCTGGATTTGTTGCTCAGGGGGAGTCACATAAAGTCTGCAGGTTAAAGAAATATATCTATGGACTCAAACAGAGTCCTAGAGCATGGTTTGACAAGCTGAGTAAAATTCTAACTATTTTTGGATTTTAGAGGTCACAGGTTGATCATTCGGTCTTTACAAAAAAGACCCCCTCTGGTATTGTGATTCTTATAGTATATGTTGATGATATCATTCTGTATGGCAGTGACTCTCTTGAAATTCAGGCTACTAAAACTCACTTGTGTAAACATTTTGCTACTAAAGATCTAGGGAAACTACGATATTTTCTGGGCATTGAGGTATCTAGAACTTCTAATGCTCTTGTTTTATCTCAGAGGAAGTATGTACTTGATTTATTACAGGAAACTGGGATGCTTGGTGCACGGCCAACAGATACTCCTCTGGATCCCAATGTTAATTGGGATGATGACTCTTCCCCTATATTTCCAGACAACAAAAAATACAGGAGATTGATTGGCAAGATGATTTATCTGACTGTGACTAGAGCTGACATATCTACTGTTGTGGGTCTTCTTAGTAGGTACCTGGATAAGCCTAGACAGTGTCACTGGGATGCTCTATGCAATATTTTGAGATATCTGAAGAAGTCTCCTGGCAAAGGCCTCTATTATAAGAAAAATAGGAACTGTTCTCTGGAAGGCTATTCTGATTCTGATTATGTTGGGAGTAAGATAGACAGGAAATCTACTTCTGGCTACTGTACTTATGTTGGAGGTAACCTGGTCACATGGAGAAGTAAGAAACAAAATGTAGTTGCTAGATCCAATGCTGAAGTTGAATACAGGGCTATGGCCCACACTGCTAGTGACCTTCTATGGGTGCCATCTCTTCTGAAAGACTTAGGTGTTGAGTCTTCTACTCCTATTCCTATGCATTGTGATAATAGGGCAGCTATTTTCATTGCTAACAATCCAGTATATCATGAGCGCACCAAGCATATTGAAGTCGACTGCCACTTCATCAGAGAGACTATTTTATCTGGCAAGATTTGCACTCCTTTCACCCGCTCTGAAGATCAGGTTGTTGACATATTTACCAAGCTACTGGCAAAGAAGCACTTCAATTCTCTTGTGGACAAGTTGGGCATGATTGATATCTATGCTCCAAATTGAGGGGGAGTGTTCATATATGTCCTTATTTATATGTCTTTATTAACTGTTCTGTTATTTTACTTTTCTATATGGACCTCATTGTAATTGTACCACTTATATAAATATCAGGGTACACATTGTGTAACCCTACGTTCTCCAATTTCTCTGTTCTCAGAAAGAAATCTAGCAAGATGGAGTAGGACGGCAGCCGGATATGTCGTTGGACTTAAACCTCACTGGCCTGCGCTGGCAAAGCATCTCGCATTGTTATGGAAGGTCAAAGGTTCGATTGAAATAAGATCCAGAGGGAAAGGGTTCTTCATTGTTATGTTCGAGAATGATGAGGATCTAACAAAGGCTATAGATGGGGGACCCTGGTTCGTAGCAGGTAAGCCATTGATCATCAAGAAATGGGAAAGGGGCGAACCCCTGGAGAAGATGAAGTTGACGGATATTCCCATTTGGTTGAAGATATATAATCTACCTTTAGAGTTGTGGGATATGGAAATGTTCAGCAATATTGGTTCTGTGTTGGGACGTCCTCTTCAACCGGATAAGTTGACATCTGAGTTTCGAAGACTGGATTATGCTAGAATCCAGGTAGTGATCTCAGCTGATTTTTCGTATCCTAAGGAGATGCAGATTATGAGTGACGATGGCCAGATGGATACTATCCTGTTCGAGTATGAATGGGAGCCTAAAAAGTGTTCGACATGTGACCTGTATGGGCATGAATCCTCTTTGTGTGAAGACCAAAGGAAAATGGAAGGGAGAGCTCCTAAGAAGAAGATTTCGAAAGAGTGGATTCCCAAAAAGAATACAGAGGATGATGAAGGTGAAGTCTTCATTGATGCCGAAGAAAAAATAGTAGAGGGAGATGCGGGTAATGTCATTATTGTTGATAAACCTTCTATTCAGTCTCAAGAACCTGACAGTATCTCTGAAGTGATTACCCCAGTTGTTACTCCAGATGCGGGATGGGAGATGAAGAAGAAGGGTAAATCTGCTCCAAAGGGGGTCGTTAAAAGCACTACTAGAACTATCCCTGGGTCATTAAACAAGTACTCACCTCTGTCGAATTTTGATTAAGGAGAGATAATTAATGAGAAGATTAGTACACCGGTGGCTGCGGCTGAGGTGGATAGGGGTCCTCCTTCACTTCCTCCAAATGGTTGAACCTCTAAGTATCCTTTCCTGGAATGTGAGAGGAGGTAATAAGATTCCTCACATTCGGGATGAGATAAATAGAAATAAAGCGGACATCTACATTATTTTGGAATCCAGGTTTCATAAGGAAGATCTAGATGGTTTTGTTGAAAAGATTTGGTCTAATGCTAGTTTTGTGGAAAATTTTGATTACTATTCTTATACTCGTATTTTGGCCATTTGGATGGGCAAAGATATTGATGTTAAGGTCACAATGAAGAATGAACAATGTATTCATTGTGTCATTAACAGAGATTTAGTTAGTTTTCATATGTCTGCAATCTATGGAGCTAATCTGGATGTGGAGCGTGCTCTGTTCTGGGATTCCCTTCTCACCATTAGCAGTTGGAACCCGGTTAACTGGTGTGTTTTAGGGGACTTTAATGTTGTTCGTTTGATGAAGGAAAAGATGGGTAAACAGCCACCTTCTAAACGCAGTATGGTTGATTTTAATAAAACTACTGTTGATGCTAACCTTATTGAGTTACAGACAAAGGGTTTCTTCTTCACGTGGGACAGCCATAGCAAAAATGGTTTGAGCACTTTATCTAAAATAGATCGAATTTTTACCAATGTAAACTTCCTTTCTGAGTTTCCTTTCTGTTGGGGTGAAGTCATTCCGGCAGTGGTGAGTGACCATAAAATTTTGATGTTAAGGCTGGGTTTGAAAAAAAAAAGGTGGGACTCCTTTTTACTTCATCAACTCATGGGTTAACCAAGATTCGTTTAAAGATATTGTTGTTGAAACCTGGCAGAATATTGAGGTTCAAGGTACACCTATGTATCGGGTTTACAGAAGGCTTTATGTTGTCTCTTGTGCTCTTAGAAAATGGAATAGAGAGGTTGTTGGTAACCTCTATTCTAAAGCAAGAGAGCTTGAAAGAGATTTGATCTGCCTCCAGAGAGAAGTTGATGCAGACCCCTTGAATGAGTGTAAACAGAAAAATATGGTTCTGCTTAGATCGGATACTATTAAAGTTCTAAAAGATGAAGAAGCCCTTCTTCGCCAAAAAAGTAGAATCCAATGGCTTAAGTTGGGGGACAGAAACTTAGCGTTCTTTTATGCTTCTTTAAAAACAAGGAGGATTAATAATAATATCAATGTGTTGGAGGATGATCAGGGGACCAGATTCTATGATGCTGATGTGATTTGTGATAGTGTGAAAAAGCTTCTACTGCAACCTTTTTAATAGGTCTTCGAAGGATGAAGTTTTCTAGAATGAAGAGTGGGTCTTGCCTAAGATTGATGCTAATCAGTTTGACATGCTTAGAAATGTGGTGACTAAAAAAGAGATGGAAGAGGTTTTTATGAATTTGAGTGATGATAAAGCTTCGGGTCCAGATGGCTACAATGCAGTGTTTTTCAAGTCGATGTGGGACACTATAGGTGATGACATTTCCTCAGCTATTCTTTACTTCTTTAAGTTAGGGAGGCTTCTAAAGGAATGCAATAGTACTATGATCACACTCATCCCTAAGGTCCCTGGTGCGATCAGTTTGAAAGATTTCAGACCCATCTCTTTGTGCAATACTGTTTACAAAGTTATTGCGAAGATCTTAGCTAATCATTTAGCTATGATCCTGCCCTCTATTATAGATATCAATCAAATAGCCTTTGTTAAAGGAAGGAGAATAGGAGATGCTATTTTACTTGCCAATGAGATCCTTAGTTCTTTTGGGGGCTCTCAGAGTAGTATGTGCATTAAGGTTGATTTAGCGAAAGCTTACGACACTGTGAGGAGAGACTACATTATGTTCTTATTGATGAGAATGGGTTTTCCTGAGTGCTGGCTAAGATGGATTCAAGAGACGTTTGACACTGCTTCTTATAGAGTTCTTGTCAATGGTTGCCCAACTGATGATTTTGAGGCTTCTAACGGGGTAAGGCAAGGGGACCCCCTCTCTCCCTTATTGTTTATTATTGCTATGCAGGGCTTGTCTGCTGTTATTAATGTTGAAGTGAGAGCTGGTAGGCTGAAACCTCTTTGTGATGGTGAAGTGAATGTGTCCCACATCATTTTTGCTGATGATTTGCTTTTGTTTTCTAAGGCTGATGAAAGTAGTGCATGTTGTTTTAAAAAAATTCTGGAGTCGTTCAGTAAGATGTTTGGATTGCAGCTCAATAACAGTAAGAGCCAAATTTTTCTGAGCAAGAATGCTGATAAGCCTATTGTGGGGAGTATTCTCAATATTGAGATATGTAATTTGCCAGTGCGTTATTTTGGTGTTCCTCTCTTCACAGGCTGGTTGACTAAAGATATGTGCCATCCCATTATTGACAAGTTCAAAATTAGATTAGAGTCTTGGAAAGGTAATCTTCTTTCTCAAGCGGGGAGAGTTGAACTGATCATTTCTACTCTCTCAGCTTATAGCATCTTTTGGACCTCTGTTTTTCCTTTGCCCAGGTCTGTGATTATGGAATTGGAAAAGTTGATGAGGGATTTCCTTTGGAAAGATTCTGAAGAAAAAAAACACTTGCATACTGTCTCATGGGAGGCTGTATGCAGACCCAGAAAAGAGGGGGGTCTGGGTATACGGCTTATTGATGACTGGTCTAAGGCAGGTTTGATTAGAAATCTCTGGAATATTGCGGCTGAGAAGCTTATGGGTAAAGTGGGTAAATGAAAGATATATCAAAGATGAGTCGATATGGTCTGTTAGATCCAGAGTGAATTCCTCTTGGCTCTGGAAAAAGTTTCTCGAGCAAAGGGATGTTCTTCTTAAAGAGATTAATTTCTGTCTGGGCAATGGTAAAAGCTTTTTGTTCTGGAGAGACCCCTGGCTGGAGGGGAAGGAAAAAATGCTTGACTTGGTTAATTCGGATCTTGTTTTTAGAATGGGGAAAGGCCTGAATTGTCGAGTTGATGTTTGTATTGATGGTGACGTGTGGAAAGTGCCTACTTTCAGAGGTTCTTATCAACTGGAGGAGATTCTTTTGGGCACGAAACGACAAACTAACTCTGAAGATTGTATTTTATTCAGAGGGAAAAAAGATTGCAGCTTGAAAGAATGTTGGAATGTGATTCGGAAAAAGCATCTGGTTGTCAAATGGGGTAGATGGATTTGGTCAGGTGTACCAAGGAGGTACTCTCTTCTGTTATGGAAAGGTTTTCTGGGTAAAATCCCTACTATTGACTATCTTCAAAGGGTTGGTTTCCAGTTGGTATCTAGATGTGCAATGTGTGAAGATCATGAGGAGAATGTTGTTCATATCTTTTTTGAGTGCTTGTATGCTCGTGAGATCTGAAAGTTCTGGAGAGCAGATCAAGGTAGTTCTTTGCATCTGAAATCGTTTGAAGACTTACTGAAGCTGAAGGGGAATTCAAAGGTCTCTCTGCTTGCTATATCATTCACATGCTATGGAGAGAGAGAAATACTAGAATCTTTAGAGAGCTATGCACAGATACAGAAAAGTTTTGGTCGTTTTATCAAAAGGATATTGTACAGTTCTTTTCCTTTTCTTCTCTGTGGCTACACTCTGTAACCGCTGAATTTTCATTTCTAGTAAAGAGGCAACACCCTACGTTCTGATACGAGCATCAAGTCTGCACCTGCTCGACATTTGCCTTGATTTTATATTTATTTTTATGCGGATTGTTTTTTATTTACTTTTTACCAGATGACGTGCTATTATATTATTTTTCCCTTTTTCTCCATACCACTGATCTACATATGATATGACAAGTGTTCTCATCTTGAGTAGACCTACTTTTTAAATAAATATTCAAGGCCAACTTAGTTTATAACATATCTGTAACTAATCGTGTTTGGGCAATATACCTTGCAGGTATGTCTTGAATCCAAACCAAAACCTATAGTGTTTGAATTTATCAACCTATAAATGACTGAGTTTAGATTAAAACGAAGAAACAATCTGGATTGACTAAATCTAAACTCACACCAAGTTCTCCCCCAAGTTAGTTTGTGAGTTAAACATGAAATTGACAGCCTCACTTAAATTTGTGTTGTAGTTGAGAATACATATTGTCTTTCTTCAAGACATTGTAGGTGCACCCGAGCATGGAGTGGTGCAATAAAGCATCTCCGGGTCATAAAAATCGTTTAATATATTTAACCCAAAACAGCAGGACCTGATTGTAAAATCTTGTTATTCTTTATCAGCGACGTTGGTAAAATAAAAGAGAACAAACACATTCCACTTTTAAAATCAATCAAGACAATATATTGAATAATCCATATATACTGATATAATACCTGATGTATCTCAATTTGAATTTATTTTTGAATAAGTTTACATTATCAAATCTTGGAAATGTATATTATTGGCTAAATTTGCCAGTTACCAAGGTGTAGATTTTCGTCACTCATTTTCAAACTATCCTTGGGTTGGTTTTCTCGAGGACGTGTCAGTTCAGAGATTAGATCATCAATTTGACAGTGTTAGATTATGTTGGTGTGGCAACAAAGAATGTATAGGTTTTGTATTTTTATGCAACACTACATGCCTGTAGTGGTGCCAAAATTGATTCTTGGTTATACAAAAGGTCTATGTTTGTACTGAATCACTCTAAACTGGAACCGACCTTGACCCACACATTAGTTAAGTACTTAATTTAAAAGCAACCAGTTTTGTGATAACTAACCCAGAAGCAATTCAAGTTCTAACATTGCCTACAGTATCTCATCTTTGACTATCATATTGTAACAATTGTCAAGAATTAAATATATAATGGATAGTGTTAGAAATATTAAGATCTCAAGTATGTAGAACCCCTACATGACTATCTGAACTTAGTCAATTACCAACCCAAAATCTTCCTATTTTGGCTTTAGAAATCAGATGCTAAACTAAGTCACTGAGGGTAACTGATTTAATTAGACCCTAGTTTTTTCAGGTCATATAGACCGGTTTCAGGCATTTAGATATTTCTTCGACAGTCAGTGGCAAATCTGATATAGACTTTCTCAAAAATGTGCAACTAAAGTATAACATACCAATATCATGAAATCAAAAACTCTGAATCCACTCAGTTATTTTTGTAAAAAGAAAATGTCTGTGGACAAATTGAAGGTATAAGGAATAAAGTATACCTCGATAAATACCTAATGAGTCACAGCAAAGGACAAATCAGCATTTCTATTTCATAATAAAAGTCATCAGTAATCTGTTTGTTCAAATTATTCAAAAGAGAGAATGAGTAGCCAATTTTCCTAGCTACTTGATCTATGTGATAATCAAATTATGCATTAAATGATTATATAAGAAATAAAGTGGGGGTGGCAAGCATTGAGGACAAGTTGCGCGAGGGCCGACTCAGATGGTACGGACATGTGCAACGCGGACCGACAATGCGCCTATACGGAGCAATGCTATTGAGTCGAGCACAATATATAGAAGAGGAAGACCTAAATTAACATGGGATGAGCTTATAAAGAGAGATTTTGAATCTCTACAACTCAACCAAAATATGGCCCATGATAGAGCTGAATGGAAACGAAGGATCCATGTAGCCGACCCCAACATAGTTGGGACTGAGGCTTAGATGATGATGATTGAAAGCTTTTGTTTGTAATATCAATTCTGATTCTTATGTACTTCGGCAGTCAATTATGACCTTGTACATTAAAATCAAATCTAATACTTTCATAGTTAACTTTGAAAGAGACTTCAATTCAAGCCCTTCGAGACTTCAATCTAAGTCGTCCTTTTAGCAATTGCATTATGTTGTCCGATTGCTTTATATTGAATTGTCCAAGCTTATTAGAATATGTGTATGGTGACCACCTCATAGGCTCCTCCCCTGTCAACATACTACCCTGAAGCCACATTGTGCGAAATTATTTTCTATAAAGATATATAACGTATTCTTTATTCATGCCATGAGTGTCCAGTGTTGGAGAAGTGTTATACCTAATACGCAAATTCCAATAGGTATAGAAAATTTTGAATGAATTCAATTATTTTACAAGTGCATCAAGTCTTGCAAGATAGCAATCACTGGCCACATTTTTTGTTTTCCTTCACATTCACAGATAAATATTTTAAAATTTGCAAGCAAAAATTGCTGTCACGTTAGAAATGGAATTTTTTTGTGCAACATGTTTGCCATTTTAAACTATTAATTCACAAATGTTCTCAGCATACTTTAATTCTCATAATATGATGGTTGTCAGCTAGGTTTATAGAAACTAACCTACCTGAACAAAGTGATAATGAAAGAGGAATGTAAAAGGAATAGGGAATTTATATAATATTGAAATATCAAATGGTAAAGGATGCGGGGGAAATAAATAGATGACATATTATAGCTAGATTGTCATATATGAGTACCGACTGATCTTGTCCTTTTGTAACATAATGCATAGTAATGTATAAAAATCATAGCATAGATTTAGAAAATGATTGTGGGTTTAGTTGACAACATTAATCGTCAAAATGGCTTTCTTAGATTAGGTTTGAATAGCAAATTAGAAGATATAGTTTTGTGTTATTGATTCACACTGTGTGTGTAGTGCTATCAAAAGTGGATTCCTAATTAAACAAAAGTTTAGGTTGGACACAGTTACTATATAATGGAACTGACCTTGACCCAAACACTATGTAATTGCTTTCCATGGAAATGTTAATTATAATTACATTCAATCCTAGTACAGCATTAACAACATACATAATAAAATCATATATTATGAAAGTTAGGTTGACCACGTCTGGGATGGTGCTAGAACCCTCTTCCAGGACGCTTTTGTTGGTAGTGACACAGATTTGGAAGTTCAAGTGGGATTTTAAGATTCCCAAAAAGTTGAGGATCCAACTACAAAGAGACCGAAAGTGTGATACATTATTAGTCTTACCTATATTTTCTACTTTTAAGTGTCACGTAAATTTGGAATAGTAAGTGCGATAAACCTGGAGAGCAACTATCTTAACAATAAAAGGAGTACAATGAGTCCTATATATTGAACTAACTCAGAGTGCGTTGTACATGTGAAACATAATATGTAAACTAGATTGACGCTAATGGGCTTAAGTAGGAGAGGCCCATTAGTTCTAATTAAGTGAATAAGATAGAATTACTTATTACGCCAACACTCCCCGCCAAACTAGAGAGTATACATCATGTATTCCCAGCTTACTATACATGTAGTTGAAGGAGGAAGGTGGAAGCAGCCGTGAAGATGTCGGCAGTCTGTTCTTCAATCTTTACATATGGAGTGGCAATCTTTTCGACACGGATCAGATCGCGTACAAAGTGGCACTCGACCTCTATGTCTTTGGTGTGCTCATGAAACACAGGATTGCCTGCTATATGGATTGCAGCTTGATTGTCACATTTAAGGACAACTGGAGATGATACAGGAGTGCATAGTTCATGGAGAAATGATGTTGCCCATTAGATCTCATAGCAAGCATGGGTCATAGCACTATATTCTACTTTAGTGTAGGAACGAGCAACAACTGGTTGTTTCTTAATTCTCCAGCTAATGGGATGATTTCTCAGGAAAAAAAACAAATGTAGATCTCCTGTCATCCCGACCCAATCGGATCAGCACAACAGGTTAGAAATATATCTCGAGAAGGGGGTTTTTTGTAGATAAGACCCCTTCCTGGGGCACCTTTCAGATATCATGGAATTCTTTATACTAGACTCCCAGTGACCGATAAGAGGCTTAGCCATGTATTAATTAACCACCACATTGACTGCAAAGGCAATGTCCGGCCGGGTGATGGTTGGCAATCAACTTCCCAACCGCACACTGGTATCGTTCAGGATCATGACAGGACTCCCCCTTAGACGTGACTTTGATGTGGTAGTCCATTCGAGAGAAGACAAGCTTGGACTCAAACATTCTGGAATCAACAAGAAAATCTAGGACATATCTCCGCTGTGAGAGGTAAGTGCCAATCTTGGAACGTAAGACTTCAATACCCAAAAGTAGAGAGATGGCCAAGAACCTTTGTGTGGAAATGTGATTTGAGGGATTCTTTCAAAACTGAAATGCATATAGTGTCACTAACAGTAATGATGATATCATCCATGACAGTTAAATGATGATTCCTGATGGTGTTTTGGCGAAGAAGATACTATGGTCACTTGAAATCTGGGAAACCCCAAAGAAGAAAGGACACCACTGAGTTTGTTGAACCATCCTTGAAGAGAATGCTTGAGACTGTAGAGGGACCATTTGAGGCGGCAGACGTGAGAAGGCTGCCCCCCTGAATGGTGAATCCCAACGGTTGTTGCACATAAAACTCCTCCAATTGACGATGAAGGCATTTTTATGTCAAGCTAATATAGAGGTCAATCTTGTTGAGTTGCTAAGGAGATAACAAGCCAAACAGAGGCAATACAAGTGACCGGAGAAAAGGTCTTTCAGAAGTCCACGCCATATGTCTGAGTGAACCCTTTTGCAACCAAACAAGCCTTGAGACGTTCTATCAATCCATCTGAATTGAACTTGATGGAGAAGATCCAACAACATCCAATGATGTTTCTTGTCTTAGTTATCAAGGCGCCCGCCTAGGCTTAAGACAGGCCGCCTCAAACTGGGGGCCCAGCCCCTAAGGTGACCAATGTGGTCGCTTAAGGCCTTATAAGCTCAAATTAGGCTACTTAAATGGTAATTCAGCATAAGTTAGGTCTACATTGGTCATATTAGATCAAGTTGAGTCATTTTATGGTTGAGATAGGTGTGATTTAGCCCAAATCAAGTCAAATTTGGGTAAATTAGATCTGATTTGGGGAAAATAGGCCTGATTTGGTTAAAATAGGTTTGATTTGGCAAAATTAGGTATGGTTTGGCAACATTAGGTCTCATTTTAATTAATCAAGGGAAAATTAGGGGTGGTTAGGTTTGATTAGCTCATGTTACACAAAATTATGTTTGATTTAGACCAAATTATGTAAATTTGAGTAAATTAGGTCTAATTTGGGGAAAACAAGCCTAGTTTAAGGAAATAGGCGTGCTTTGAGGAGGTTAGGTCTAATTTAGCCAAATTAGGTCACATTTAGGTCAATATAAGGCTTAGTTTGGCCGCCGTCATTTAAACTTCTGGTATTTGCTGCATTAAATGTGTATTTAACGGATGTCCCTCTGCATTTCTTTGTGTGAATGATCTATTGGAAAAATGGTAGTCGCAAGTAGCGCCACGATCGGCGGGTTTTGGGACTGCTAACTCTTTTCATGCGCTCCATTTTTTGCGCATCTTTTCTCGTTCCAGACGGAACAGCTGTACAACAGAATACCGGAAACTATCCTTCTACGCACAAAATTACCGGGATTCAGAAAGTACTTACCCAAACTAGGCCTAAGGAAAATTGTGAAAGTTAAGTCTGATCAGGGTCGAGTTAAACAAAATATTAGGTTTAATTTGGGCCAAATCATGTCAAATTTGGGTCGATAGGTCTGATTTGGGAAAAACAAGTCTCATTTGGGGGAAATAGGTCTCATTTGCCCATATTAGGTCTCATTTGAGTCAATACAGGAAAACTTTGGGTAAGTTAGATATGATTAGGTAACTTTATACATAATTAGGTCCTATTTATGCCGAATTAGGGCATACTAAGTCAAATTAGATCAAATTTTAATCAAATTAGTTCAAACTAGGTCTAACTTGTTCAGGAAGCAAAGTCTAGATACTTTGATGATATTTATAGGAAGTTGGATACAAGAGGGGGGAAAAGATATATATAAAATGGCTCATATAAGAGAAAGGAAAGGAAGAGACTTGAGTCAAGTGAAATGCATTAAGAATGAAGATGGCAGAGTGTTGGTGAAGGACGATGATATCAAGAACCAGTGGAGAAACTACTTCATAAGCTTTTTAATGGAGATACTGCAAATAATGTTAGAGACTTGTGTGACATGAATACAAGAGATATCATTTACACACGACGAGTCTCACCATTTGAGGTCAAGAATGCTTTGAAAAAGATGAAAATGAGAAAGGCATGCGGACCAGACGATATTTCCATTGATGTATGGAAGAGTATGGGGGATGAAGGAGTTATGTGATTAACAAAGTTCTTTAACAAGATCATGAAGACCAAGAAGATGTCGGATGAGTGGAAAAATAGTACTATAGTCCCCATCTACAAGAAGAAAGGTGATGTTCAGAGTTGCACAAACTACAGAGGTATCAAGTTGATGAGTCACACAACGAAGCATTGGGAGAGGATTATTGAGTAGAGGCTCAGATCTATAACGTAGATATCAAACAACCAGTTTGGTTTCATGCCTGGAAGATCAACAATAGATGCTTTTTTTCTGATTAGCAGGCTTATGGAGAAGTATAGAGAAAGCAAAAGAGATCTTCATATGATGTTTATTGATTTGGAAAAGGCTTATGATCTAGTACCTAGAGAAGTGTTGTGGATGGTTTTGAAGAAAAAGGGTGTGACAATCCAATACATTGACTTGATCAAAGACATGTATGATAGCTCTATTGCTAGTGTGAAGACTCCTGGAGGAGAGACACCAACTTTTCCTATCACAGTTGGGGTACACCAAGGATCCACACTTAACCCATATCTGTTAGTTCTTGTTATGGATGGGTTGACAAAGAATGTTCACGATGGTATTCCTTGGTGCGTGTTATTTGTTGATGATATTGTTTTGATTGACGAAACTAAAGATGGATTGAATGATAAAGTTGAACGTTAGATAAATGCATTGGAATAAAATGGATTGATGATTAGCAGGAGCAAAACTGAGTATATGCATTGCAATTTCAGCCAATCTCACAGTGTGAATGATGGAGCCAAGTTGGACAGAGTAGATATACCAAAATGTGATAAGTTCCGTTACTTGGGTTCTATTATTCAAATAGATGGGGATGTTTAAAATGACATTTGTCACATGATCACTGCAGGATGGTTGAAATGGAGTGCAACTGGAGTTTTATGTGATCGGAAGATCCCTCTTAGGTTAAAAAGTAAGTTTTATAGAACAGTTATACGGCCAGCCAGGCTCTACGAGAGTGAATGTTGGGCGGTAAAGAAACAAGGTCTCAACAAGATGAACGTGGCTGAAATGCATATGTTGAGATGGATGTGTGGGAAGACAAGGAAAGATCGTCTGAAAAATGACTATATCAGGAATAAAGTGGGGGTGGCGAGCATTGAGGACAAGTTGCGCGAGGGCCGACTCAGATGGTATGAACATGTGCAACACAGACCGAGTAATGCGCCTATATGGAACAATGCTATTGAGTCAAGCACAATAAATAGAAGAAGAGGAAGGCCTAAATTAACATGGGATGAGCTTATACAGAGAGATTTTGAATCTCTACATCTTAACCAGAATATAGCCCATGATAGAGTTGAATGGAAATGAAGGATCCATGTAGCCGACCCCAACATAGTTGAGACTGAGGCTTAGATGATGATGATTTGTTCAAACTACGGCCAATCAGGTCTAGTTTCAGTAATGTTAGGTGTGATTGAACCTATATACTATGTAATATTATGTAACAAAGCCATAATTATACATTTACACATGTGAAATTACGAATGTAAATATCTGAATATCAACATTATTAAAAGAACATCTGGATGTGCCTAGGCGCCCCCTCAGGAACGACTAGCACCTTGCCGCCTTAACAACTATGCTTCTTGTTTGGGCACGGCGCAACATCTTATGCAAAGTTGTCATTACTTTAAGCATTGCAGCTTTTCAACCTGTGTTGTACAGGCGCCCGCCTGGGCGCCTAGGCTTAAGTCAGCCCGCCTCAAACTGGGTGCCCAGCCCCCTAATTGACCTAACTTGTCGCCTAAGGCCTTTTGAGGCCCAAATTAAGCCAATTCAAGGATAATTTAGGATAAATTAGATCTGAATTTGATCAAATTGAGTCATTTTATGGTTAAATTGGGTCTGATTTTTCCCAAACAAGGTCAATTTAGGGTAAATTAGGTCTGATTTGGGGGGGAAATTCCTGATTCGGGGGAATTAGGTCTAATTTAGGGGAATTAGGTCTGATTGGGTCATGTAAGTCCTCGTTTAGATCAACATAGGGAAATTTAGGGTTAGTTAGGTTTGATTTGGTCATGTTATGCAAATTAGGTTTGATTTTAGGCCAAATTATGTCAAATTTGAGCATATTAGGTCTGATTTGGGGAAAACAAGTCTGGCTTTGGGGAATGGTCTGATATGGTGAGATTAGGTCTAATTTGGCCAATTTTGTTATTTTTTAGGTCAATATAAGGAAAATTTGGGGAAATTAGGTCTGATTGGATCATAATATACAAAATTTGATTTATTTAGGCCAAATCATGTCAAAATTGGGCACTTAGGTCTAATTTAGGGGAAACAAGTATGATTTGGGGGAAACTGTTTGAAATTAGATGACTAGATCTTGTTTGGTCAAATTTTGTCTCATTTACTTGAATATATGAATTTTTTTTGGAAATTGGGATTGATTAGGTCATGGTATACAAAATTAGGTCTGGTTTAGACAAAAATTAGGGTAAATTAGGTCAAATTTGATCAAATTTGGATCAAATGAGTTCAAATTAGGGCCAATCAGTTCTAGTTTAGGTCTTGTTAGTTTTAATTTAGCCTAAATTCTACATACTAGTATTATACATGTTTTGGCAACAACATAATACATGTTTAGCTTTCTGATTTCTATATCAATTTTTTTAGGTAAAACTTCCACAATTCAATCCATATCTAATGATTTTGTTGCTTTCTTCATATGATGCTAGCACATTGATTGCATATTTATCATGTATATTTATGTGTAAGGATTGTATTTTTCAGGAATTTTATGTATAACTGTTAAAATAAAAATAAATAAAAACGCCTGGGCCACCGCCTGGGCGCCTAAGCTGTCTGGGCGTCCCCCTGGAATGCATGGCCGCCTGGCTGCCTATACAACCATGTTTTCAACTAGGGTGTCAAAGAGCCTCACTGTAGTTTTTTGGGATTTAGATGGAGTCTAAATGTTGGGCAATGGTTTTAACAGTGCAAGAAAGTTTTAAAAGACAATGGGTACGAGAAATGGGGTGATGAGTGCAAGAATGTATACCTTTTTGGAGTGCCACAGAGCTGTTGAATCCTCAAAATTGGATGATTGAGACGGGACCTGGAGCAGTGGATTTTGCTTTGGGAGTCGGCGATAGCAAGCTCAGGAATCAAATTTGTTTCAGGAGGCACATTAGGCTTTACCGGATCATTGCGATGATCAATGAGAGGATCAATGGGACGGACTCCATTAATATATACCCCATTGGATCAGACATATCTAACTCAACAAATTCATTTGGAGGCGATGTGGCAAAGAAAATATCAGAGTCGTGGAAGGTAACATGGGCCAGACATACATGGGACGATGACTTGGGCTATAACACTTATAACTTTTTTTGGAAGGTGGAATACCCAAGAAAAACCATTTTGACATAACAAGGATCAAGTTTGTCTGCCTCTGGATCAAAGTTATGAACAAAGGAGTATAGCCAAAAAGGCGTAAAGGGGATGAAAAATCTTGTCTTTCAAAAAAATTGAGAGAAGGGGATCTTGTTCTGGAGAACATGAGAAGGTTTCCGATTGATAAGGTAGCAGGCGGTGAGAACATGCTTCAGACTAGTACGGTGTAGGTAACCAAGCTTGGAAAAGAAGAGCTTGGATAATATCCAACAAATGTCGATTCTTGCTCTCAGCAACCCCATTTTGTCATGGAGTGTGTGCACAAGATTGTTGGTGGACAGCCCCATTCTCAGAGCAAAAAGATGACATGGAGACAGAGTCATATTCTAAAGCATTGTCAGTTCTTAACATTTTAGTGGATTTACCATATCATGTTGAAATCATTTTATAAAAAGTTTTGACAATACCAAACATCTCATCACGGGATTTCAACAAGTATATTCAAGTCATTCTTGAGAAGTCATCAACAAAAGTAATAAAATAACAAAATCCATTAAAACTCATGGTTTGAGACGGACCACAAATGTCACTATGAACCTTAGTTATCAGGGCGGGCACCTAGGCGAGCTAGGCAGCCCAATGCCTGCTTGCTTCTAGGACCCAGACTAATCAATTGTACAATAGGCACTCCAGTCGGATTAGGCGCTAGGGGCCGCCCAGGCAAGTAGGGAGCTCCGCCCAAGCGTTGAGCCCATTAAAAGCCCGATTGGAATTTATCTAAAAAAGGTTGATAGCCCTATTAAAAAATAAGACAAAAATCTAATTAAATATAAAGCTTGCCTAAATATTTAAACTTGAAGCTCAATATATATTATTAGCCTAATCTAACCCACTCCTCACAAACTCACCAGTTCCTCTGACGGTTGAGTTCTTTCTTTCTATTACACGTGAAAGCCGCCAACAAACGCAGTCGTGTGTGCCAAGCGAAGCGCAGTCGTCCCCCACAACAAGTATGCCCTTTGTTCCTTCTTCCCCCCATCCCCTCCCCTCCTCTCCATCTCCTCTGTTCCTGACATCCTGATCCCTCTTGCTTTTCTTTTTATTGTTGGATGCAAGAATTCAACTTTTAGGAAAATTTGAGAAAAAATATTTTGGTTGAATACTAGGCTATAAACAAGGCATTCATGCTTGGTTTATCCTCAATAAAAGACATGGGTTTACATCAACAATATTGACACTTCTAGCCACCTATCCGCGGACATTATGTCTCCAGCTAACCAACCAAGAAAAGATATCATTTGAAAAAGCATGCACACAAGCCTCTAGACACCATGAAAGGGTGTGACTAGCATGAACCTTGACTTACATGTGCTTTGAAACTTTTCTATGGGTTCTCGACCCTATATGTGGGTACTATAGTCCTTAGGGTCATATATTCTAAAGAAAGACTTCCATCCATGCTAGAACCATAATTCCCTTAGTTTCAGATTGGATACCATTAGGTCATTTTTATTAACTGCATCAGTTTGGGCCTTGAATGTATTTCCTATTGGGGTTTATTTGAGGTTCATTTTGAGGTTCCACCGACACATATAACTGTAAAACACATTTCAATAAGGAGAAATACTTAAATAAATATAAAATTTTACGTATATGATATGATGAGGCGAAAATGGTTTCTAAGTTGTCTAGGCATGTCAAGTCATCCGGACACCCAAGCTTCGCAAGTATGATCACCCCCTCTCCAACTCCTCATATCTGCCATAAGAGTTATAGGTCATCTTTATGGCTCCCATCTGCCATAAACAATGACCAAAGTTTAACCTACGATTGCATCACTGTAGCACCATGGAGGTGGCTTTACCCTAACACCCCAATTGGTTTATTTTAAGTTGTAAGTTATAGGGAAATATTTTTATGGAAACCTGAGTCAGTTAGTTTACATGTATTGGTTCATTATAGGTGTGAATGTAAAAGCTCCTACAATGTTGATTAACATATTTTTTATATTAGGAAATATTGGGTTGAAAAGCTTTAGGTTGTCACTAGTATAAATAAATAAAATAAAATATAATGGGCATGTTATTTATCTAGGAACTCATTTTTTGTTCCTTATTGTAGGGAACTTTGGACTATCGTTTCTTATGGAACTTCAAGGAAGTTACTAGAAATCTAGTTCTTGACTTACATTGAACCAATAATGAAAACTTATTTAGACTATGATTAGAGAGTTTAATTCCTTATAACTTATGTTTTAGAAAGCAAGAAGCGGGAGGCGAACGTCGAGTGAACAAGACCTTGTAGCTGCTTATGCGCCAGGCATAACTAGGCGGACGCTTTTTGAGAAAGCAGAGGATTAAATTACCATATACATTCATATATAAATATGAGCATTATCATATATATATTGGAACACAAACCCATGTAATAGTATAACCCATATAAATGATAACCATAAGGTAAAGCACACGTATTATACAATAGTCTAGTATTATGAGTGGTAATATAATACTTTTAGTACATAAGGGCATACTTAGTTTTATACTACAGTAATGTACTACTATTATATTGCAGATATAGTAACATTCAGTAGTATTATACAATTATGCAGTAGTAGTAATACACAATACTTATATAATATCATTAATACAGAAGTACGTAGCTGTACATTGCAGTAGTATTATATTAATTACTTAGTATTATATAGAATATAATATTACAAAGTATTACACTGTAACAATAGTACAATATTAGAAACAGTTATATTATATATAAGACTTACAAAAACATAGTATAAAATACAGCAGTAATATACAAATGCCTCAATCTACTCTAAGCCAGCTTGTATAACATATAAATACAGTCCTACGATACAATAGTGTCATATTTTATTAGTATGATATAGTAATATAATAATACATAGTACTGTACAAGCAGGTTGAACCAGGACGAGTGAAGCTTGTGCTGAAATAGGGCCTAGTCACGTTATTCACAAAGAGCGGGCCTACACAGGCACCTATATTGAAGCGGAAGGCAGAAGCATAACGACTCTAGGAGGGCGCCTTTGGTCGGCCTGCTTAGGGAGGCGCCTAATGCAAACTTAGGCAGTCAGAGGGCTAGACCACTTAAGTAGGCATTGAAGCGGGCACCTAGATTGTATTTTAAAACATTGTTGATGACCAACCCTCAATTACAAGACACTTATATAGACTGGATCAGAAATATCTAGATTTGAATATTCTTAGAACATACCACGAGGTCCACTAGCTCTACATTGTAGTATACCATAGGTATAGCATAGCAGTGTGTGTAGAGTAACTAGGCTCATAACAATAATTCCAACACTCCCTCAAGCTACAGTACACACATCATGCATATGCAGCTTGCCACAGTCTGAAATAGAGTTCGGAGTCAAGGGACTTAGTGACGATATCTACAAGTTGCTCTCCAGTTTATGCATGTGATGTGCTAATCTTCTTAGCCATCACCATGTCTTAGACAAAGTGACAGTTAGCCTTGATATGCTTTGTATGCTCATAGATACCATATAGTTCACAATATGGAAGGCCGCTTGATTATCACACATCAAGGTGATAGTTCAATGGACCTATCCTAATTCACAACATACATTGGCCGTGGCCCGATATTCGACCTCAATACTTCACTGAGCAACCACAAAACGTTTCTTGCCAATGTAGGTTACCAAGTGGCCATCGAGATGTACATAGTATCCAAACGCAGACCGTCTATGGTTTGAAACACTGCACAGGTTATATCAGGTTGAGTCACCGTGAGATAAATAAGTTCTTAGCTATCTTCCTATAGTAACCACGATCCTCATATTCTTCATCTCTTGAGCACGCTTGTAGTAGTCGATAGGCGTTGACATAGATTTGACATTGCTCATCTATGTTTCATTAAGAAGGTGCAGATGGAACTTCCATTGAGAGGTTGATCTTGTATGTGGATCTTATGACTTAAATCCCCAAAAAGTATCATAACTTGCTTAAATCCTTTATGTGTGAGTGATCATGTAGCCCTACTTTCCAATCAAATCATACCCAGTAATCACAATATCATCAACTTGGATTAATCAATCCCGCAAAAGTCAAATCAATAGGAAAGCAGGTCCTCAGATCAGTTACTAGAGTAGCTAATTGATCACAGTCCGTAGGCCTCACATTCAATTGAAAGGTCTCAACGGATCTCCTCGGTAAAAGGGCTCTGATAGCAATTTTTACAGTGGAGAGGGATAGTCCCAGGGGAGAAAGGAAGTTTAGCTAGAATCAGATCTCCACAGCTCATATATTTTAAACTCATGGAGCAATAATGTACCATTTTGGCATTTACATTTGTTGTTTATGGTTGGAAATTAGGGTATACAACTATAAAATAAGACTTTTGTGGGTTTATTCTATACAAGTGGAAATATGGAATGATTTACATTCTCTTTATATGTTGTCATGTATTTTCTTATCATTTATATTGGGAGCGTATATCTAAATATCTTAGTAATTTGTATGTTGTACTTATTTTTTTCTTAAATTAGTAATTCAATTAGAGATTTAAGGATTATTGAAAGTTACATTGTATATATTTTAGTATGAGCTTTTGATAACTATTTGTTTGCACTTTTGTAATTTTATCTCATCTAATTACATCTACTTCAACTTATTTTGGGGATTTGGATTAATATTATACAATTTCAGTCTTCATATTCATATAGACGTGTATATAATAAACATATTTTTTTTTACTATAAAAAAAGTCACCGCCTAGGCAGCCTGGGTGACCTGGGCGCTCAGCCAAAGCAGGTGTCTGCATGGCCGCCTCAAAAACTATGGGTCTACTTCATGTCGATAGTGATTGAGATGAAGACCATGATGCCTACCTATTGACGTGTCACACCCTAATTTTTTAATCCTAGTAAGTACATGATTAAATTATTGATGAAATCAATATAGAAAATATTCATGGTTATAATAAGCAAGGAAGAAAATGTCCGATTTTGATGCCGTTTCGGTGGCCACAGAAACAGAAATTTTGATAAATGTGTTCCTGGCATTTCGACGACAAAATATACGAGTTAATTTATGAAATTTTCCCAGAATGATCTACTAGTGTAGATCTACTCAAATATGTAATAATATTTCCTATTGGATGGGGTCTCGTCATTATTTAGTGAATGACCTAGAATTGTTTCGATGGGCATTTCGATGGGGATTTTTGATGTCAATTTTCAATGGCAAAATCAATGAACTAAGTCATTATAGTTTGTAAACACAATATATGGACTTAAAGACACAAAACTATGCAAAAAAATATGCTCTAGCTAGTACACAGTATATAAAAAAGTAATAAAAAAATCAATGATCTGCCTGTTTCGAGAGTTTCGTCAGTCAATTTCGATGTCCGAGTGCCACAGAAACAGAAATTTCGCCAAAAATTTCGACAATTTTGTCGAAATTTTGAACATTGATGATAAGATTCCATTGAATTTCCATGATATCTGGATTTAAGGGAAAAAGCATGTATATAGGGTCTTTATACAATTGGAACTGTTTTGTAGTATCCTTGAAGTTTGGGAATCTGATATTTAAGTTGATGACATGAGGTGACAACTAAAGCAGAATAATGAAGTAAATATTAGCAATCCTAGTAAATGACGATTAAGAGACACTCTCGTTATGATGATTTAGATCTTTTTCTAAGTACATAATTCATTCCATAATCGACAAGCTATGATGAATTTGAGTGATAATATTTGTTCAGTCACAATTTCCTATAATGAAGTTATGAAATTAATACATATTTATATGATTGAATAGTTATTTAGGCTAATTGGTACATGAAACTAATAAAGTATAATACCATGGCTCTTAACTACCATCCATCTTGACCGCAGTCTATGTTATTCCATTATTTATGCTTGGGGACACAGTCATCATCTTGCAAATAGATGAAGATAAGTTGTACAATCTCATAATGATTACCTTAAGCTTCTATGGATCTACAATACGTAAGTGCATCTTTGGAAGCATTGGTAAAAGTACTATAGAAAACAAATCCATCAAATACGAGTAGAACATCTAGTGTTTTATTACAATAGTTAGATAGGATAGACCATAATGAAGTTATCGTGGATATAGAAAATAATAGTATTCGTAAAATACAATAAATCAGATAGACACATGAATAGAACTTTTGCATGCAAGTCTTCTTTTTATGGTCAATATACTATTTTGAGAGAAGATAATTAGAGAAGTTATAATTGGAAACTTGATAATCCGAGAGGTAACGGCAGTCCATCTACTAAGAGATAATAGGCAAAGTAAAGGCAGAATCATATTAACCATTGGATTGCGTATATAAATATAGTCTCCCACACGATTGTTTGCTCCCTACCGGTTTACTCGCAGACCTAGAGGATTTCTCTGGTATATAAAAATCTCAACACCGACCCCCCATGACGGCTGGTACTAGGAGATACCCTATTCTCCTCGCGTCCCGGTGTGATAATAAAGGGAACAAGACAGTCCCTCAGATCATTTCAAGCCTGAAATAGAGCCTGCAACAGATGCAGCGGTGACCAGATATGATGGTCATTAATGCCTTGCAGCAGCACCCTCCTCACTGAAGTGTTTGGGACCGTGACGGCGGTGTATGTCATGTTTCATTTACAACCTTCGGTCAGAGTTCTCTATGTTTTCCCTACAGCACAAGGAACCGTGGGGGAGGCACCGCCCAGTTTGACATCTCCTATTTTTTGAACGGAAAAGGAACAGGGGATAGGAGGCTGCTGCCGGGCTCCATATGCAAGATCAGTGGAAACCGAGGGGTGTAGCACGTTGGGCAAGACAAGGGTGCTCATCCTATGTCCTGCGGCGGCCGAGCAGCGAGCAGCGCTGCCCGGAGAGCATCTCCGTCGGTTGGCACCCTGTTTTGACGAAAAACAGGGGATTTATATCCCTATTTACGTCGTTGTGAGCAGAGGAGGCACAGTGTCCAGGCTTCACGTGATGTAGGGCCGCCAATTTCGAGGCCAATATGGTTTGAGGAAATCAGAAAATATGGATTTAGATTTGACCGGAGGACCCAAGGCAAATATTTAATTCCCTACAATGAAGGTAAGTGGTTCATGCCCATGAGTATTTATGTTTATCAAACCAAGTACATTTACATACTTCTTAATTGTGACCTTCATGTCCAACATTCTAAGTTAAAATATGCAAGAAAGATTTTATGTGTTTATGATTGTAGAATTTCATATACTCAATACCTTAAGTAGTGATGTGTTATGGAATGATTCTAGATCATGAATTAAGTTCATAAGAAGGATAAGAGAATATATTTCTATCATATCCCTTAGAGATGTTCCATATGGATACTCAGGACTACAAGATATGAAACAAAAATAAGACTGCCATCCTTCCATGGTTATGTGATATAACCATGTATTAGGATTTTAAGTACAAATATGTTATTAGGGTCCCTTATATATAGATGTAATCATATATTGAGATTTCAAGTAGAACATGTTATTAAGATTCCCCTCATTTATAGATATAATTATGTGCTAAGAACAAGTAGGAACATGTCATCAAGGTTTCTTACATACGTAGTGATATAAGAATAAGAAGTGAAATAGATTCCTTAGAAAGATTAGTGTTTAAAAGTTAAGTATTATGTGAGAATATGGGTGTTGCACACGGTAGACCATGGCCCAATTTCCAAGATAAAGGTATTATTGGGATTAGAATATATTGTAACATGAGTTTATGTTGATATTATCAAATTATGATACATTAAGTCATGATTAAGTTGTAGCATGAGACTCTATAAGATTTGTTTACTTTAAGATTTAAGATTTTAGTTCATATGAATGTATTAAGATCAGACTTAATGAAATTTTATAGAAATTGAGTTACCTTGTCAAAATTCACATTCATTTAGATATTTGATACTTGAGAACTCTCATAAACTTCGTATTCCCATATTTAGTTCAGATCCTTTCCCTAAGCCTTTGGGCTTAGTTGTCATATATTTAGTATCAAAATTAGTTAAGTCATTTCTACCAGATTGAAGTATTAGATTAAGGATTATCCAGATGATAAGGATATTAGATTTAGATTCAGACTTAGACTACTCATTGTGTGAGTAGCCAGATTTTGAATAAAGATACATGATAAGGGTTATAGACTCAATCTCAATTATGTAGTAATTGAGACTCAATTATGTAGTAATTGAGACATATATTCACATTCAGATATAGATTCAGTTCAAAATTTAAGAGTAGGGATTCAGATTCAGAGTTCAATAATGTTCAATACTCAATATTCAACTTCAGATAAGTTCAGATTTAGAATTTTGTAAGCTTAGACTTAAGATAATTAATTCAAAACCTTTACATAATATATTATATGATAAATCCTCATTCAAAGAGTCCCGGGACAATTCAGAGGCATCTGTTGCCAATTCAGAGGAGTGTTTACTCCATTTCAGAGGGCACGTTGTGCCAACTGAGGGTGCATTGCACCATAGAGGATATTTCGGTGTCAACATAGGGCATGTTGTGCCAACAGAGGGTGTGTTGCATCATAGAGGACACTTTGGTGTCAACAGAGGCCAAAGGGCACGTTGTGCCAACAGAAGGTGCATTGCACCGTAGAGGACACTTCGGTGTCAACAGAGGACTTATTATATAATGGTGGCCACAGTCAGATAAAAGTCGTAAATAAAAGATGCCTTAGTTCAGAGAATGTACATAGTCTCATTTATAAAGAAAGAGATTAAGATAAGAGAGACATAACTCAGGCCCTGTGTGCAGGTCATGTGGCCCAGGCACCAGAATGCAGGCCAATTCAGATACATAACCCATGCCCAGAGTGCAGGTTATGAGACCCAGGCACCTTTGTGCAGGTCATGAGACCGAGGTACCAGAGTACAGGTCTCCAGGATAAGTAAAAAGATAAGAACTAAGTTAAAGTAAGAAGAGATACTTATGTTTAAGATTTTGTAAAACTTTTAATGTTAGTTGTCAGTATATAATGTTTAAGAATATTTTGAAGTATCTTATTTCATCAAATAATGTATGTGTTAGAATACTCATGCCACTTACGCTAACAATTGTTTTTCCAATGCATGGTTGGGGACGAGATGTCCGCAGGTGAGAGTAGAAGCAAAGTAGATTCCAGAGATTGAAGCACAAGGATAGAACATGACTCAATCTGGTGGGTTTATAGACTCAGCTATATGTGTTAATGTTTAGAACCTTTAGAGTACAGACTCAAGATTTTTAGTGAGTTTTTCATGTAATAACATTTATGTTCCTTTTTTTAAGAACAATCATTAGGGCTGTAAATGGGTACGGGTCTACCCGTGTACCCGCAATTCCTTACCCGCTAAAACCCGTCACGGGTCCATAATTCTAGAACTGCATACCCGTGTACCCGCTTACCCGTGTACCCGTAGTATTCCGGGTATGATAATGGATATAGTCATACCCGTACCTGCTATACCCGTGTACCCGCATTAATAAATATATAAATATAAATTGTATATATTGTCAGAATCTAGTGGTTAAAAAACCACCTACACATGATCTAAAGGTCTGTATCTATAACCTAATTCAAGTGAAAAACCCCTGGCAACCTGTTTTTTACTCGGTCGTTCTTCTCACGACTCAACAACCTGACTACTCAGTTCTCACTACTCTCGTCTCTTTCTGAGTCACGCTTCACAAAGACAGAACCCGCTAGGGCAGCGGCTTAGTGCTAGGCTGGGCAGCCGCCAGCCGCTCCCCAACCTCCCACTCTCCATGAGGGCCACGAGTCACGACTGAGTATGGATGGACACCTTGCCTCCTCGACTGCCTCTTCTGCGGCTCTGCCTCCTGCTCCTAGACTCCCCCATCTATCTAGCGTCTACCACGCCTTCCCTCGATCTGGTCGACCACGGCGGTGCTTCTCTGGCTTCCGATTTCCGTCATTGCCGTTGGTAGCAACCACAGCCCGTGGACGACGACGCTTAGGTGACCAATCCGCCAACAGCAGCCAGCTATCAACCCCAGTCGCGCCCAAAATCTCGTCGCTACCCAGCTCCAGGTCGGCGAAACTCCAAGATGGCGCCCAAGTTTGGCCGACTCCAAGTCTAGGAGAAGCCCCAGTCTCGTCGTTGCTTCTTGTACTCCATCGACAACGCTTTCAATCTTTTGACCAAGCTTCTATCCCTCCAGCGACCACGGTCTGCTCCAGCTCCAGGCCGACTAGCTCCCACCGGCGCCGACTAGTCCCAGACTCCCTACGGCCACAGTCGCGCCAGCCGCCCCGACACTCCACCGGCCGCTCTATCTCCAGCCATGCCCAGTTCCAGGACGACGTCCCAGCCACTCCAGCTGCCCCAGATCCAGTTGCCCGCAGTTCCAGGACGATGCCCAAATCTGGCCGACTCTCAAGTCTAGGCGTAGCCCTTTCCGGCAACCCGCCCAACTGCTTGCCCCTTGAATCAAGCTGATGATTGCTGAACTGTCGTCGGAACCCGCCCAACCGCCTCTGCTATAGCCACAACTCTTGCAATAGGCGTCGGTCTTTCTCTGCACCTCCCTGTTTCCATGTGTTGATTCGTAGACCGTAGGAAAAGGTACCACAATTACTCAGTGCTATTCATTTTATTCTTTGCCTATGCTGGCTTCCATGTATTGTTGTTTGATTTATTACACCAAACCATTACTTCCTTATATCTTGGGCTATTCATTAATTTCATTTAGCTTCTGGCGTCATTTACTTCTCCACGTTTGTATCTCACATTTTAATTTACTCTAATGTGCTATTCATCGATAATACCCTCTTCCTTCTCTACTTCTAATCGTTAATTTGTGTTTGTTTGATTGTCGATTTGTGTTTTTCTGACAACCAACATACTCTGAAATTTTACATTTCTGAAAAAATTTAATCATTTAGAACCTTAAAATGTGTCTAGGTACACTTCTAGTATTTGGAAAAAAATAATTTTTATACAAAATCGTATACCCTTGGACCCGCACCGTTTACCCGCATTGAATGCGGGTCCGGTGCGGGTCTGGACTTTGAGTAATGCGGGTCTGGACCCGTACCCATACCCGCAAAATTTAATGGGTATGGTTATGGGTATGCTCATACCCGCACCGTACCCGCGCCGTTTACAGCCCTAACAATCATGAGAATGTTTTAATATTTTCAATTTGTGTGATTGATTATATTGTTGTTATGAATTCCAATTTTATGTAATGCCCCCTTGAGTGCACGAGTTATGTATAACTCAATGTTTTTTTCGCTATGTGCATGTGTGTGCTTAGGGAGGGTGTTACAATATGGTATCAGAGCAACATTATAGTTGGCCACCAGATGAATTCTCATGTTCTTACTTTAGATAACCCCGTGAAAAAAATCAAAGCAGGTGATTGCATGGCTGCCTCAAAAACTATGGGTCTACTTCATGTCGATAGCGATTGAGATAAAGACCATGATGCCTACCTATTGACGTTTACTTTTGCTCAAGATATCACTTGACACTGATCAAGAAGCTCCCGCTACCTGCCCACGTACCCACTTTTACATTATCTGCTTGAGGGGGTGTATTTGAGAGTCTGAGTGATTTATTGTAATATTGAGGGGGAGAAATTCTTGTATGGGCTTGGTTTATCTTTCTATATCGCTCTTTTATCTTTAGTTTGTCTCTGTTTGCAAGTTGAATTGGGATTCTCCCAAGCTCCAGTTTGAGGGGGAGTGTTAGAGAGTCTAGTTAATCAAGTTATTTAGTCTATTTGTCATAAGGACCCAATTGTATTTTGACCCATTAGGGTTTGTCTTGAATCTGTAAAGTTCTCTCTTATCCTATTTATAGGAGAGGGGGGCTGCCCTTCTATCAAGGAGAAAACTTACACAAGGAGACTTCCCCATGATATCGCCTTTCAACAGAGTAGCATGGAGGACTCAATCTTGTTCGTTCTTGGTGATACTAAAATTAGAAATAACATGTGGTTGAAACATCTCTCCTCTTTGAAGATAGAAAAGTTGTTGAAGTAGCTCTTCCATGCTTTATAATAACATCATGAAATGATACAATCAAGTCAAAGTTAGGTCGTCTACCCCTACCATGGCCGTTACTACAACCTCAACCTCCTGCTGCAAGCACGAGAGTCAATAGATTGCATGTCTAAATTGTCCATTGTAGAAGCAGGCTCATAGGCTGCTTGGTATATTTGAGCATATTCTTCTTATAGAAATTTTGCAACTTTTCTCCTAAAAACTTCAAAGGTTGATAGGTTAGGTTGTTGAGCCAGAGCCAGAGCCAGAGACTAGATTAACTCAAAGTATCATTAATGGTTCTATCTCCTTGCTTCTGAGAAACAATTTGTTCCAAACATTATAGATATGTAAGGCATTCTCTTCAAAAGTATAGCAATTTTAGCAGCATCTTAAATTTCCTTGGTTGTGGTATAAGACATAAAGTTCCTGACTGTATAGGCCTACATGTTGTTACACAGCCATGACTGGATTATTGCTCTTACATCATTCGGTATAGCCTTTACCGCCTTCAACAGGAGTCCAGAATCAACATAACACTTCCAATATCTTTGGATTCAAGAAAAGCATGTGTTGCATTCATACAGAGCTGATAGTTGGACTTGTTCAGAATTTGAGTAATGGCGAGGTTTCATTATACAACAGTTGGCTGAACTATGGTTTCTCTTCAGCTCGGTCGGAGATATGCTACTACCAGAATGAGAATATAATTGTAAGAAAATGGCATGAAGCCCCTGGACAGAGATCACACTCACTCACGCATGAGGGAGATGTGTGGGGAGAATGAAGATAGAAGAAACTACCTATGAGAGGATTCCGTCTAGAAAGGCTAAATTATGATGGCCTTGTTACGAGTTAGGTGTTGTAGTTGTTATTGCAGTCTGTGATGAAGGAGCAAGTATTGTAGTTGCCTCAGTGCTTACGGTAGCAGAAGTTGGCTAGCAATAGCTTCTGCTCCTCCACACCGGCCATTTGGCCGGGAGAGAGAAGGTATGTCAAGGGCGGCCCTAGGGAGTAACTCTCATTACGAGCTCGGCCCCTGGCTCACTGTCACTCCAGGCCACCATATGTAAGGGAGGGAGGAGAAAATCTCGCCCAATTGGCTACCCGAGAGGGAGAGATCCCTCCTGGAGTTAGGTAGGGACTGGATCTCTCTATATAGAAGGCAATTCTTGTATAAGGGAGTAGGAAGAGCCACTGATTCTCCTCCTGAAGTCGGCACTACTCCAGTAAGCGGCAAGAACCCGAAGAGGGAGAAGAAAAGGAGTAAACGTACCGAAAGGTCGAAAAAAGGCTATCGGGGGAGAGTAGCCGCCTAGCCGGAGGTGGAGCTGCGTCACCGAACAGAGACGGCGTTCAAGCAGCTTCTCATCTGGGAGTCAGCCACATTCCAAATGCAGCAGAGCAGCTTGTTCTGTGCACAACTTGGGGAAGACGCCCACGACTCCGGAAGTGGCGGGTTCGTCTCGTAGGTCCACCACCAAATCTTACTTGCGTTATCGGCGGTGGCATGAACCTCGCTCGACGCTCACGGGGCTGGAGAGAGGGAATTGTCATGTGAATTAGACCCACACGATTGGGATTCGGATTCGGATTTCGGAATTGTCAATGTGAATAAAATACCTTCCCACGCGACGCATGCATTAGATCGAGTTACTTCCAACAGCCTGCAATAATTCAAGTGGTTGGTATGATGAACATGTAACATATATCATTACAATATAAAAGAAATCCGTTGAAGATGTCTCTATACTTTTTTTTTCTGTTTCTGAATTTTATATCAGTTTTGTATTCTAGATTTTAATATAGAAAAGAACGTGTGTAGATTCTTTTATGTAAATTACACGGTTACTTTAACGGGGTGTCTCTGACTCTCTCTGCGAGACCATAAAAGTGTTTCGATGCATTTTTTTCATTTAATTTTTTAAATTACGATTTGGTCCTATTGAAATAGATTAAAGCTATAAAAAGAAGTGGTTGATGTACTTTTGTCTTATAAACCAATTATATATTAACTTGTGTAACGTACATAAAGGGTTGTACGAATAGTTTCATGTAACTTTTATTTTTAATATTCTAAATTACTAATTACACTTCGTAATATGGTTTTATTAAGCGTGTGTTGGCTTTTTTCTTTTAGTACATAGTGGTTATACTTGTTATTAACTGGAGTTTATTTTTATAAAAGAAAGAAAAAAAAAATCTTTCAACGAGGTATCGGACCTATCTTGTCCAATTTTAAAAAGTCCTAACAATGTTACACGCATCAACCAAGTAATGTCTTCTCTCTTTCTCTGGCTCTCGGCCTTGCCTAATTGGTTGTTGTCTTAATTAGATTAGAACAGTGATACAAAAAATTGAAATCTAAATATAAAATTTAATGAACATCCATTTTTTCAATAGTAACGCATACATCTTATGACTACATGTATCTCTTGTGTAGTGCTAATTGTATACATGTTTATCATAAGCATATAATATAGATGCAGTAGACAATGGCCGCTCGCCAAAGAACCTGCTTCGGCGATGCGCCGCCACCCTGAGCGAGAATGCCAGATCTAGAAGAAGAAATCCCCCCCCAGTTGATTCTGATCTTAACTCTTCAAAAGACTGGATGGAGGTTTTCCTTGTGGGTGGAAGATCTACTGAAAATGCTCTCCAGAAGAAAGTCGTGGATTTGGTGGATGGTTGGCTCGTGTATCCCAGCTCTAGAACTCTACAAAATGTTGCGAGATGGAAGCATTGCTTGATCAGCTACGTTCTTGACTTCGTTCCTAGTCTCATCTATTGCACTCTCGTCTCCTGAGGATCTGGAATCCGGTCGACGACATTGAGGTGATTCATAAAGAATGAGATATCTTCATTCTCAGATTCTCTAATTCATCTGATTTAGAGCATGCTAATGATAATGGACCATGGTATGTTAAAACAACACTCTCTCATTTTTCTAAAATGGAGCCCAGGATTGTTCAAAAAACTGGGCCTAAATAACTCACTTATTTGGATTCAAATTAGTGATCTCCCGTTAGAGCTTTGGGACATAAGATGTTTGAGCAAATCGGTTTGTTCCTAGGAAGTCCCATCCATGGTTCAGGAAAGCGGTATGCGGTGTACGGGCGGAGAGGGTACTGCATAGAGTATATGCGGTATTCGGGAGTATATACGGGAGTATATGCGGTTTTGGATTTTTTTTATTTCAACAAACTAATTATATATAAAATAATATAGCAAGATCATAAATTAAAATATATAGAGTAGGCACATACATCTATTTACTTATAAACATATTAATATGCATGTATGATGTATGATATGCTTATATATGTATATATGTCTATATATAGAATGTGTTTGTAATATATGTACAAACACTAAAATGTAGGTAAATCAATGTACAAATATATGTATAGTGTGTATAAATGTGAATAAATCAAAATGTATATAGACATGCACAAATATGTGATTGTATATTTAGGTATATTGTATATGTATCTATACATGTTAATATATCAAAAGGTATTCAAATAAATGTACAAATGCATGTGGAAAATTTTTATATGTATTACAATGTATACATATAATTCAAAGACTATATATCTCAATTTATATATATAATGAAATGTGTGTATATATATGCATGTATGTATGAAATGCATGAACATTAGTTGTGAGCTTTTCAAAAAGCGGAGTTTAATCGGCCGCTTAATCGGTCAAGCGGGAGTATATGCGGCCCATGACCGCTTAGTGGACCGATTAGTAATATGCGGTGCGGTAGGGTGACTGAATAGGTATATGCGGGAGTATATGCGTCCGTGCGGACCGATTTCCCGAACAGTGGTCCCATCTACTCTGATAAGGCTACTTCTGATCGCTCTCAGCTGGAAGATGCCAGGATTCAAGTCCTTATGGACTCCTCTTCTACATTTTTAAGTTCTCTGGAACTACAAAGTGATGAGGGTTTTATTTAGAAATTTTCATTACATATGAATGGATCTTGAATGTATGTGCTCAATGCAACATTTTCAGTCACGAGTAAGAGCTTTGTCCTATTTCACCTACTCTGGGAGACGGTCGTGTGAATAATGATTCATTAGCATAAGATCCTCGCCTTGAAGTGAGGTTTATTCCTTCAACCCATGTTCAAGTGTTTGATGAAATGTCAAATTTGTATAGAGTTGGTTCTTTTGGTGTTGTTGGGAAGAGTTCTATTCCTCTTATTTTTGCTACTAAAGTCAGTACATATATCTTGCACAGAGTCAGAGACTCCATTTTCTCTCCTATGAGTAACAATTTGGGTTTGGACATTTTAATGAAGAAGTTGTGGCCGCCAGCTCAACGACCCAGGTGATCAAATAATTATTAATCATAAAATCTCCTCTTGGAATATGTGAGCCATAAGTAACAAAGTTCTTAGTGTCCAAGAGAAGGTTGGGAAGTGATATTATCATTCTCAACGAGACTAAACTCGGGAAAAGGAAGATTGCTAGCTTTATGAGTAAACATTTCCCTAGGTTTAATTTCATTTCTAGTCTTTATTGGTTGTTGTTTGGGACCCGACTATTTGTACTATTTCTAACATTTCTGATATCGATCAACATGTTTTATGTGAAGTTAGGTCTAGTAACTATAGTTCTTTCTCTCGACTGTATATGGCCATAATGATGATGCAGACAGATCTTCTTTGTGGGAGTCTATGTGGATTCTTTTGAAAATATTAGCTCTCCTTGGATCATTCTCGGTGATTTTAATATTGTGAGAAAAGATTGTGAAAAAATAGGTAAGCTACCGCCTTCTAGTAGAGCAATGGATGAATTTAATTCCTATATCTTTAAATGTGGACTATTCAATCTCGACCTGAAGGTCCATATTCCCTTGGGATAACCACCAAGTTGGTGAAATATTTATTACCTCTAAAATTGATAAATTATTTTATAATTCAGATTTTTTGCATCTCTTGAGGAATTTCCTGGTGAACTGATCTCTAATTCTGTTAGTGATCATCACTCTATTCTATTTATTGTGGTTAACTCTAGAATCATTCTTGCTCCCTTTGTTTTCATCAATGCTTTGGCTTCTAGACCTGATTTTCTTGATGTGGTCAGTAAAGTTTAGGATATGGATTTCGATGGTACAACTTGTTGGCCTAAGTGTTACACATTATCCGTATTTTGATAATGACTCAACCATTCCATTCATATGTATCTAATATGTCTACTTGAGATTCATTTCAGGCATTAGGTATATGAAAAGGATCAAATTCATCAAGCCCTAGCTTGATCTAGTTCAAGTAAAAAACAATGCAAATGCACTTTTCTAGAAACGCCCTAAATTCCTTAGGATGATTTTGTAATCATTTGTATTCATGTAATGACTTGTAATTTAGATGAGAAAAAATCAGGAGCCCTAAATTTGAATGTTTAATCACTCTAATGACATTTCCTAAAATTCATTACAGGGACTCTTTCGGTCAAGTTTTACACTCAAAGAACTCGACCAATCCCCTTACTAGATTTTGAGAAAATTCAGGTTCGATTGAGTTGCACACACGCAGAACTCGACCGATCTCTACACTGAGCAAAACTAATTTAATTATTCAGTCAAGTTTCATCCAGGATAAACTCTACCGATGGTTCACATTGGCTTTGTCGCATAGTGCAATTGGTCGAGTTGCCTTTATCAAAACTTGATCGAATGTACTGTATGAAATGCGTAGAAAAAAATGATTCTAGCAGTTAGAGGGTTGCAAAAACTTGAAATTATATCTGTTGCAACCCTCAAAATAGTAATAAATCGATCCTTAGTGATCCTACCCTCTAGTGGACACCCCCAACTATAAATAAGACCTATTGGAGTTCATTCCAAGGTTGTTCCTTCATGCTATTCAAGCTCCTAGCTATAGTTGAGTGCATCTAGTCCACGTGATCCCCTTTATCTCTCTTGTTTACAAATCAAAATGTCCATGTGAGTGAGACAGGATCTCTATGAGAGAGATACTTCATTGTATACTTGTAAACCTCTCAAAGTTTCCCTTCCCCAACCCCTTTCTTCAAGATCAAGTTGGTGAAAGCTTCTCCAAGTGAAGGAGAAGGTGCAAGCTTCTTCAAGTTGTAGAAGAAGGTGCAAAAAGCTTCTCCGAGTGAAGGAGGAGGACAAGGCTAAAGATCTGGGAGTAGAGTGGGTAAATCCTTCAAGGAAAAAGACTTTTTACAAGAAGGGGGTCTCCTTGGTGAAGGTGTCCAGCTACTTGCAACAGTGGGTAAGACCTTGTAGAGGTAGAAGAATCTAGCTCATTCAGATAGGTAAGTCCTTTGTTGTAAGGTTGTTGGCTCCCTTGACCTTAAAGGGGAGTTGGGTATCGTTGCTATAGAAAAGGAAGGTCAAATTGTATGTCTTATAATGGAGTGTAAGTATACATAGGTTGAAAATTCCTAGAGCTTGACCTCTCTAGGTAGTGGACTAACTCTCTCCTAGTTTGTAGAGTGGAACCACTCGCAATAGCTTGTTCAAGTGCTTATTTCAATCTCTCTCATCTTTTCTATGCATGTTTAGATTGTCATCAAATTCACTATTTGCAATTATGCCTAGTTGAAGTAACTTGAAGGTCTAATGATTTTGTGCAAGTGTTTTTAGCTCTATTCACCCCACTCTAGAGCCCTTTGATCCAACACAGCTATGTATAAAGACTAAAGAAGTTCCCTTATCTCAAATTGGCTCTCAAGGAATGGTATCGCAAATGTTTTGGTAATATCCATGATAAAGTGAAATCTCTTATGTACGAAGCCTCTCGCTTCCAAGTTGAAGTTGACCTTGATCCTCTAATCATGTCCCACAGTCCTCTTCTGGAGATCTTAGGAAGGCTCTATGGAAATTTAATCCATCAAAGAGGGATTCTTGATACAAAAGTCCAGGGTTCACTGTCTTAATGAAAGTGATAGAAATTAAAATTCTTTTACTCTTCCTTTAAAACTAGACACCAGAGAAATCAGATTAGATGTTTGAAGATTTCTAATCATATTATAACTAATGTATCTGAAATAAGGGGTTATGGTTTTTTATTACTACTCGACCTTGTTTAACAATGGCTCCAAGTGTGTTGGTCTTAAAGATTTCTACTGGTCAAACCCTAAACTTAATCAAGATCAAAAAGTTTCTTTGATCTCCAATCTATCCCAAAAGGAAATAGATGATATAGTTTCTTGCTTGAACTGTGATAAAGTGGCAAATCCATATGGCTTTGATGCCATTTTTATCAAGAAAATGTAGCATATTATTGGCTTAGATGTGTCATTAGCGATGAGGGACTTCTTTAATGATGGAAATCCTTTGAAAGAATCGAATAACACTTCTTACTTTTATTTTCGAAGGACTGGATTCTTATGAAATTAAGACCTGGAGGCCAATTTTGTTATGTAGTGTGGTGTATAAGCTCATTTCTAAGACTCTAGATAACATGCACCAACCTCTTCTTCCATCTATTATTAGTTCCAACCAGTCCGCTTTTGTCAAGGGGAGAAATATCAAGGATGCAATTCTCTTATCTAATTTCATGATTTCAACATAGGTGCTTTTGGGAGCAAGATGTGTTTAAAAATAGATATTTCTAAGGCCTATGATAGTGTTAACTGGAGTTTCTAATATTTTTTGCTATTCAAGATGGGGATGGGGTTTCCTTTGATCTAGATTTGTTGGATTGAAAGTATCTTAAACTCTTCTTCTTATTAAGTTCTTGTTAATGGAGAGTCGTCTCCTAGTATTGGGCCTTCTAATGACATTCATCAGGGTGATCCCCTAGCGGCCTATCTTTTTGTTCTAGTTATGTAACATCTCAAAATTCATTTGAGTTAAGATTAGGGTTTTGACAACAATTTCCACCAAATGAATTACAAATCTTGGACCTTGATATAAGTTGCCCAAATAATGAAATTAGACCATAAAGATAATTCTTGAGTAGAAGGCCACTCCTAATCTTTAAGGTTACTCAAATAAATAAAAAAGGATAGATTAAATCAATTTATTGTATGTTTTAATGCATGTAAATCAGGATAAGGACACATATAGAACTTATGATTAAAAGATGTTCAAAATCTAAATATAATCAGATAGGATAGTTTTACACCCTCTAAGTATATTGTGGTTAAATTTTGACATCATTTGAAATTTGTTTGATCACCTAATTTAGTTAAGTAAGATTATATGTCATTTATTTGATTTTAATCAAAATATTTGTTAATATCCTTTCTAACCTAGGTTTCTAGATTTTTTTGTCATGTGCACGTTTGAACTAACTCTTTAGGATTTCTTAATATGATCAAATAGCCCTTGTTTTGTCCTATAGATCATAGATGTGTTTGATGGTTGATGCCCTCCCATCTTCATCCAAGTTTGACCCCTCATGGACTCTACAGTGGCCACAGTCATCACCCCTCCCGATCTCTCTATCTACTCCACCTCAAAGTAAATAGATTTGTCCCCCATAGTCCTCCAAACCTCCTGATTAATACGTTAGGGTCTCAAGCCCTAGATCTCTTGGAATCCTAAATCCCTCGTATGTCTCCCCTATCTCAACCTCCGTTGGAGGCTCAGGTCTCCCTGTGGTGATACATATAAAGGGATCCCTATAAATTGATCCTCAGACATCCACGAAGTAAAGCCCCACACCGTCTTTCCCTCTAGCACCCTCGAATCTACCTCCCCTAATCCACTGGTAAACCCCCCTCTCACTATCAACCTCGATAGGGCATCTCTGACCTCCAACAATCCAAGTGAAGTTGTGAGAGAGTCATACATGCTCCTAGGAAGCTTAAGCTACCTGATTTTCATGGAGATATCATGTATCCATGTTTCCCCTCTTTTTCCAATTCTGAGTTCCTCTCGCCAATTTGTGAGCAGTAGATGATCCTTTCTTTTGGTTTCATTATGGTTGGCTTCGCCAAGGTGTTCCTCTGACGCCCTATGCCGCACAAAGTGAGATTATTCAAAACAAAATACAGAATTAATACTAACTAATCTCGTTACCAGAAAAACATAGGAAATTAAAACTGTTTGCAGATAAGCACAAAAGCTAGACCTTATCACATCTAAGTCCACAAAAGACACATGTATATATAACTCCTGCCAGAAGATCATTACATAGACATGTTTATCGTCTCTCTGGCCACAACCAGTTACAAGAGGTAACATGTTCACATACATACATGCCATATATGTACAACAAAGGTATAAATCCAAAACATCGTCTCAATACACAACATCTACAAAACTCCCCCAAAGACCTAAGAGTATAGGGATGACACATAGGAATCTACTACAAAACACAAGCAACTTTTCCAACCTTTACTCATCCATTGCTCCTCTTGCTTCTCAGCCTCAATAGCATGATCTCTACTTGTATGTGCTCGACCACCTAAAAAGATGTTGTAACCCACTGGGTGATACCAAACATCCCAGTGAGATATATAACTCTTCGCCAACGTTTATTAAAATCACAGACCAACTAAAGCATATAGATAACCTACTTGTCAGGATGAGCAGATTCATCTAAATGATATGTATCCAACACATAATGCAAATTAAAAAAACTAGGTAGTTACCACTGAGTAGTAGAACAATTAATATTTCAAGAAGGAATATGAATAACATGTATAACAATTGATTTCTCTCACCGTATTATAATTCAAGAAATCAGTACAAAGATAAGGCAAAGGGGTCATCTAATGTTATTCATATTCGACCCTAAGAAAATACACTACACAACTATGTTACGTCTTTTATTATGCCCTGAGGAGATGGGGTATACCACTCATGCTCCAACTAACCACTACTAATTTGAAACCAATTCCATACAAGATCAATGGAAGAGCTGAAATCCAATGATCTCTCCACACCCCTCGGTCAGTCTGAGTCCGCCGCAGTGACATATAGAGTCCAACTACAAAACAGCCTAGTCTGTCTTGGTATATAGGCACAACACTAGTGAAACTAAGTTACGACCACAGTTGCACTCCTGCCGATGTATGACCACATCCATCCTCCAAACATATAATATATAAACATTGTATCACATTCTTGAGGTACGGCCTCGACTGTTCTCCTGCTAGGGTATGACCGTAGCCAATCCTGTGAAATGCATGTACTCAACAATATATGACTCCGAGCTTCCACTAAGGGAGAACCCATTTCACCATCTAGCAAGTACTGACACTAAAGACAGATCTATGGAAGAGGGAAACTACATGATTAGGGTTCCACTTGATTAGTTAGTCCAATTGGGCATCTTTTAGCATAAATCGAGTTACAACATACAAACACCACACAAACTCTACAAAGATAAGGGCACAGTACAACTCCATAAGATATAAAAGGTAATAGGTGTGAACTTGTCACATCATCTCATGATACTTGTAGCACTGCCATTCATAAGGCCATCACCAATGTCACATCACTAGGGGATATCAATCCCTCAATCAAATCACTAGATGATATCACCTCACATTAGGCATTGAGCCTCTGCCAAATCATAAGACCCGTACACATAATCTTTGTATCATATGATCACATCTCATCATGTCTCATAAGGGCTCACAATCATTACCCTGTATCACATATGCATCACCATGTCTATCACTAGCTATGATATTTATCATGTACGTGGTTAGGATCATACAAGTAGGAGAGAGAAACAAAGTATCATCATTGCATACTATCACATTGCACAAGGTAGACAACCATTATTATAGTCACACATTAGGGTAAGGTTCTCAACAACACATCTGATTAGGGTTTTACATTCCCACACTATCAAAAAACCCAAAGTATATCACTTTCCCACATTCTTGGTACATGTGGATCAACCACTATCAACATCAAGGCAACCATTATTATCAACAAATGCCATAACCCTTCATCGGTTTGAAAAAGGCATCAAGTCACAACCCATGTGATCAAAAGGAGATATACACCATGGTTGCTCCTTAAGACCAACGATCAAGCACAACTATGACACACCAGGGTTCGAAGGAATCCAAGGTCGAAGACACTACCTAAGGTCAACGACAACAACCATCCACCAAGACCAAAACACACAAGTAAAATGGTCAAAGGGAAACATCACCCTCAGTGACCATGGCACCACCAAGTCCATTCGATCGAAGAGAAAACACAACCTAAGCGACCAAAGGAACCGTCTAAATCATGGTTGAAGGGAAATCACCCATCTATATGATCAAAGAAGGAAGGCTCTATAAGCAAGAGAGAAATCAAGCCTTGATCTCCTCCACAACCAAGCTATTCCACCTTAAAAGAGAAGAGGAAACCCTAGGTAAAGGGTAAGAAAGAGAACCAAAACCTCAAGGCGCCAAAAATAACAAGAAAGGGATAAGATTTTCATCTCACTTAGGTACTACCATGGAGAACCATAGATTCAACATATATGGAGAGAAGTCTATCAAAAGGCCACCATCAAAAATCATGGATTTGGCCAAGAGAACAAAATGAGATAGGGTTTTGCAATAAAACTAAATCAAGAGGTGGAATCACTTACAAAAGTTCAAGGAATCACCAAAGATCACTAAGGAAGAGTATCTCCAAGCTGGGATCACCACATGCAAGGGATCTTAGGAACCAAGCACCAAGGATGAGCTCATTCACACCACCAAGCACACAAGGCTGATCTCAAGGTGGAAGTGAGAAGGAGGAAGGTTAAAAGAGAGACTTGCATGTGTAGGAGAGAGGTTATATGCTTAAGAGTATGAGAGAGATGTAAGGGTTGATGTGTCATGCACATAAGTGCCACATGTCCACCAAAGAGCCAACATGCACCAACTAAAACCATGCATGCAAGGTAGGTTGTGAAAAACTAGGCAAACCAGTGACCTCATGTGGCCTACATGACCATCAGTCGAAGGAAAAACATGGCCACAAGGGCCATGGTCGTAGAGAAACCAAGCGACCCACTTCAAGCGATCAAAACCCTAGGTCAAGCGAACCAAGGGAGAGATCCAAACCCCTACGACCATTGGGATCTCAAAGCATCATCAAAAAATCATGTGAATGCAAATAAAACATCAAGGATATCCAAGGATGGTCGTTGAATACCAAGAACATCAAACGGTCAACATATGATCAACATCAACATATGGCATCTAGGCAAAACCCAAGAAACCACACTCAACATATCACCACTTCTCTCCTCATCAAACCAAAGCATAATAAGGCGGTCCATAGTACCATCCCCTCTTTCATGATGCCAAGATATCAAAAGTACACTCTACATGTGACAAATTGCAAGATAACCCCTCAACATGGGTAAATTTCAATTAGGTCCAAAATAAGTACCTATATAGAAAAGCTAACTCAAACATTATTCAAACAGGATCAAACTAAAAACACAAGCAGATCACATGTTATTAAGGCATCTCAAAAGATTAGATTAAGGTTTAAGAATATTATTAAGAAAAGCGAGTACTATCAAGAACTAATCTAGGTCAAGGGCCTTACAACCATAAACCCCTAACAAGGATTTTTCCCCTGAAATCCTACGCGAAAAGAGATGGGTACTTCCTATGCATCTCTTCCTCAAGCTCCCACGTGGCTTCCTCAACACCATGGTGATGCCAAAAAACCTTAACCAACATGATATCCTTCTTCTTCAACTTCTTGATCCTCTTCTCTAGGATCAACACAGGTCGCTCTACATAAGACACATCCTCATCTAGCTCAACCTCCACAGGCTGTAACACCAACTCGATGTCAGGGTGACACATGGAACACTATATGTAACCTTTGCAACTCAAGTGACAACTCCAGCTTGTATGCCACCTTCACAACATGTGCCACCACAGGGTAAGGTCCCATATACCTGGGAGCCAACTTACCCTTCTTCCCAAACCTAAAAACACATTTTCAATGAGAGACCTTGAGATACACCTTATATCCCCCTTGGAACTCCAAGGGTCTGTGCCTGTTATCTGCATATGATTTCTACTTGTCATGGGCTGCCTTCAACTGTTGTTGTATCATCTTTATTTTCTCTATTGTCTGCTACACAAGATGAGGACCCAAAAGTTGGTACTCGCCAGTCTCATACTAACATAACGGGGACCTACAACGTCTCCCATACAACACCTCATATAGGTGACATATCAATGATCCTTTGATAGTTGTTATTATAGGAAAACTCTATTAGACTGAGGTGCACATCCTAATTGCCCAAAAATTGTAAGACACAAGCTCTCAGCAAGTCATCCAAAGTCTGAATCGTTCTCTCAAGCTGTCCATCTGTCTATGGGTAAAATGCTATATTGAACTTCAAATTCATACCCAAAGTGGTGTGCAAGCGCTCCCAAAAGTGACGGTGAACTGAGGATCTCTATCTGACATGATGGTAGTTGGGATACCATGCAAACACACTATCTCATCAACATATATCTATGCAAGCTTCTTTGTTGTGTACGTTGTCTTGGTTAACTTGTCAACGATCACATATATAGAATCATGACCCTTGGTTGTCCTAGGCAGACCAACCACAAAGTCCATTATAACATGATCCCATTTCCACTGTGGTATAAGCAACGGTTGCAACGTCCCTGTAGGCTTATGATGCTCTGATTTAACCTACTGACACACTGTGTACTTTGCAACAAACTCTACCACATCATGCTTCAAACCAGGCAACCAATACAAATCTTTAAGGTTATGGTACATCTTGGTGCTACCTAGGTGCATAACATACATCAAAGAGTGAGCCTCTTCCAAGACCAACTTCCACAGGTTTTCAACATCAGGAACCACGATTCTGTTGTGGTAACACACTATCCCATCCTTTGTCTCATGGAAACCATCACGCTTCTCGCTGCTAAACTCTACTCGGATTTGTTGTATCATAGTATCACTTCGTTGTGTGTCTCTAATTTGTTGCTTTAACATTGGATTCACCTGTAACTATGCCAACAGTCCTGCTAACAAGGACACCTCCAACTTCACATTCATTTGATGCAAGGAGACCAACATGTCTCTCTTATAACACATCAAGGAGTACAATTGTGCCTTATTTGTGGATGATGATGACAAAGACTTCATGCTCAAGGCTCTTCCACCACGTTCACCTTCCCTAGATGATAATCTATGGTGCAGTCATAGTTCTTGATTAACTTCATCCAGCGTCTCTTCTGCATATTCATCTCCTACTGTGAAAAGATATACTTTAGGTGCTTGTGATCCGTGAAGATCTGAAACTTCTCACAATAAAGATAATGCCTCTAGATCTTCAAAGCATGGACCACTATAGATAGGTCTAGATCATGGGTAGGGTAGTTATCCTCATGTTTCTTCAATTTTCACGATGCAAAAGAGATCACATTCTTATCTTGCATTAGCACACATCCAAGACCATTCCTTGACGCATCATAGAAGACAATATAGATTTTTCCTTATTCAAGGAGAACCAACACTGGCGCACTTCTCAGATTTTCCTTCAACAACTGGAAAGCACATCGACATCTATCATCCTAGACAAAAAGTCACATCTTTCCTGGTCAGCTTTGTTAGGGGTAACACCACTGCGTTGAAGTTCTTAATGAACAAGTTGTAGTAGCCTTCTAGTCCTAGAAAACTGTGAACTTCTATCGTCTTCATCTTATCCCACTTCATCACAAATTCAACCTTTTTGGGATCCACATGAACACCCTTAGAAGATATCACATGTCTAAGAAAAGACACATCCTTCAACCAAAACTCGCACTTACTGAACTTAGCATAGAATTGATGTTGTCTCAACAAGGTCAATGCCTGACGCAAATGTTGCTCATGTTGTTGACTATCTCTAGAGTATATCAAGATATCATCTATAAGCACCACCACAAACTAGTCCAGATACGACTGAAACACCCTATTCATCAAGTCCATGTATGATGTCAGTGCATTGGTTAGCCCAAGCGACATAACCACAAACTCATAATGACCATACCTTCTCCTAAAAGATGACTTTGGTATGTCATCTGCCTTGATCCACAAATGGTAGCCACACTTGTACCAAGGTATGATCGTAGCCATCCTCCAAACATATAATATATAAACATTATATCACATTCTTGAGATATGGCCTCAGTCGTTCTCCTGCCAAGGTATGACCCTATCAATAGTATAAAATGTATATACTCAACAGTATAAAACTCCGAGCTTCCACTAAGGGAGAATCTGTTTCACCATCCAGCAAGTATTGACGCTAGAGATGGATCTATGGCATGTGGAAACTACATGATTAGGATTTTACTTGATTAGTTATTCCAATTGGGCATCTTTTAGCATCAATCATGTTATAACGTACAAACCCTAAACAAACTCTACAAAGATAAGGGCATGGTACAACTCAAGAAGATATAAAACGTAATAGGTGTGAACTTGTCACATCATCTCATGATACTTGTACCTTTGCCATTCACAAGGCCATCACCAATGTCACGTCACTTGAGAATATCAATCACATCACTGGAGGATATCACCTCACATTAGGCATTGAGCCTCTATTAGGTAATTAGACCCATACACATAATCTTTGTGTCATATCATCACATCTCATCAGTCTCATAAGGGCTCACAATCATTACCATGTATCACATATGCATCACTATATCTATCACTAGCTATGATATTTTTCATGTGTGTTAGGATCATACAAGTAGGAGAGAGAAACAAAGTATCACCACTGCATACTATCACATTGCACAAGGTAGACAACCATTATTATATTCCCACATTAGGGTTAAGGTCTCAACAACACATCTGATTAGGGTTTTACATTCCCACACTATAAAAAAACCCAAAGTATCTCACTTTCCCTCATTATTGGTACATGTGGGTCAACCACTATCAACATCAAGGCAACCATTATTATCAACACATGTCATTACCCTTCATCAATTTGAAAAATGCATCAAGTCACAACCCGTGCAATCAAAGGGAGATATACACCATGGTCGAAGACCATCCTCAAGACCAACGATCAAGCACAACTATGAAACACCAATGGTCGAAGGAATCTAAGGTCAAAGACACTACCTAAGGTCAGCAACCAACAACCAGTGACCAAGACCAAAACACACAAGTCAAACGGTCGAAGGGAAACATCCCCTTTAGCAACCATGGCACCACCAAGTCCATTTGGCCGAAGAGAAAACACCACCTAAGTGACCGAAGAAACCAACTAAATCATGGTTGAAGGGAACCAACAATCCCAGCAGTCAAAGGGGAATCACCCATCTATGCAATCTAATAAGGAAGGTCATCCAAATGACCAAAAACCAAGGATCCATCCCAAACAATCAAACATCATCTTCAGGCCTTCAACAACATAGAACACATCATGAAGATCAATTAAGAGAGGAAACCATCTCCCCAAAAATAGAACTAAGACATGGGATTATCAACTTGAAATCGAAAATCTCAAGAGAGAAAACATTGAGGCATAACCATGCTCAAAACCCCAGAATCATGCACCACTCATGATCACATGAAACCCTTGAGTTGAGGAATGAAAACTCAAGATCAAACACATGAAAATAGAACTAAAACTCCAGCTCATGTAAGGTAGCCGAACCAAGAACCAAGATAACAAAACCAAGGTTGAGTTGTATGTCAACCCATCATCTTATCCATCACTTAGATTTTTGAGTAGGTGACTTAGGGTTAGAAAGAAAGCAAGATCAACATAGAAACATGACCCTAATAGGGATGTTATCATAAAAAATAGTTAATCACATTTTAGAAATAAGTTCCATGTATGATTAAAGTGCTATAATAGAGAAGGAAGAGAGTTATATACTCACCTTGGATGATGGTTGCACCACCTCCAAAAGCAAGAGAGAAACCTAGCCTTGATCTCCTCTATGACCAAGCTAGTCACCACCTCAAAAGAGAAGAGGAAACCCTAGGTTAAAGGGCATAAAGAGAACTAAAACCTCAAGGCCAAAAAGAACAAGAAAGGGAGAGAAAGGGAGAATATCTTCATCTCACTCAGGTACTACCCTGGAGAACCATGGATTCGACCTCTATGGAGAGAAGTCTCTCAAAAGACCACCATGAAAAACCATGGATTCGACCAAGAGAAGAAAGGGAGATAGGGTTTTGCAAGAAAACAAAATCAAGAGGTAGAATCACTTACCAAAGTTCAAGGAATCACCAAAGATCACCAAGGAAGTAGCTCCAAGCTTGGATACATGCAAGGGATCTTGGCCACCAAGCACCAAGGATGAGCTCCTTCACACCACAAAGCACACAAGGCCGATCTCACGGTATAATGGAGAAGGATGAAGGCTAAAAGTGATACTTTCATGTGTAGGAGATAGGTTAAATACTTAAGAGTATGAGAGAGATGGAAGGGTTCAGGTGTCATTCACATAAGTGTCACATGTCCACCAAAGAACCAACATACACCCACTAAAACCATGAATGCAAGGTAGGTTGTGAAAAACTAGGCAAACCAACAACCTCATGTGGTCCTACATGACCATGGGTCAAAGGAAACACAAGGCTCATGGTCACAAGGAAACCAAGTGACCCACTTCAAGCGACCAAAACCCTAGGTCAAGCGACCCAAGGGCGAGATCTAAACCCCTACGACCTTTGGGATCTCACAACATCATAAAAACATCATGCGAGCATAGAGAAAACATCAAGGATATCCAAGGATGGTCTCTGAATACCAATAACATCAAATGATCAACATAAACATAGGGCATCTAGGAAAAACCCTAGAAACCACACTCAACATATCACCACTTCTCTCTTCATCAAACCAAAGCATAACAAGGCGCTCCATATCACCATCCCCTCTATCATGATTCCAAGGTATCAAAGGTACACTCTACATGTGACGAATTGCAAGATAACCCCTCAACATGGGTAAATTGCAACTAGGTCTGAAACAAGCACCTATACAGCAAAGCTAGCTCAAACATTATTCAAACTGAAAACATAAGCATGCCATATGTTATTAAGGCATCTCAAAAGATTATATTAAGGTTTATGCATCTTATTAAGAAAATCTAGCACTATCAAGCACTAAGCTAGGTCAGGGGCCTTACAGTTCTGAATCCACCCAAGTTTCTAGTCTTCCCCAATTTTGCTTCCCATGTGATCTCCAATTTTCATCACCTTGCCAGTCATGGGGGAAGGATTAGTTTCTTCTTCCAGTCACCAAAAATCTTTATTTATGGGTCATGGAGACCACACTAACCTAAGGAATCCATTCCCAGCATCAAAATTAGTCTGATTTTTTCATAAACTCAATTTTGGGGATGAGGTTCTCACCTTGTCCACCTATTCTGCTTACACCTAAGAAAGAAGATCCTAGAGGTTTGTTTCCTAGTTTTGTCCGTTCTTAGGTTTCCACCTGGGTCGAGCCTTTAGGGGAAGTTTAGCCTTCCCTTATGCTTTGGTTTCTCAGGCTGCACGTTTGTTTCGAGAAGGAGCTTTGCCCTCATGGTCGCTTGTGTTTGGGCTAGATAAGTAGCTCCATCAGCAAATCTGGGTTTTACCTTTTTGTTTAATAGCCAATTTTTCTCAGTTCTTATTGGTCTATCTTAAAAAATTCACAACAAATCAACCATTGGTCATAAAAATTAATGCAAATAGTCTTTGGAAATAATTTTCCGATTACAACCTGATTTCAGTGTTTTAAACCATGGATCCATTATCTCAAACCAAGTTTTCTCAAAAGACCTAGATTAGGATTTAGATTGTAATTAAAATGATAACTAATGTAAAGTATATTAATTTTAAGAGATATAGGGTTTCATCAAACTCAAGGGAATCAGTAGAAGTTTCTACAATAGTTAGTAAGTGGATCCATGCACTCTGAGTTAACAAGTATGGGTCAAGGGTTTTTATTAGATTATGATTATGAGAATTAGTTATAATGATATCAAATATATAGTTCTAATGAATTCTTACAAGAAAATTGATTATGAATCAGATTATAGTTTTCAATATTGTTCTCTGATATGATTATGATAATTATGTGTACATCCTTCTTAAGTAAGATTTAATGTTTTAAGTTGTTATGCTCAATAATAATGTTAAGAATAAGATAGTTGAGTAATGTTGTTCCTTCAAAGTTATTCTCCTTTTTGGCCACTTATCAAGCTCCTGAGAGCAATGTCACAGATCAAGCTCTTGAGAGCAATGCTAATTATCAAGCTCCTGAGAGGAATGTTACAGATCAACCTTTTGAGAGCAATGTTATATAGCAACCTCTCGAGAGCAATGTGCACATTGGTGCATGTATATTCAAGCTCTTGAGAGTAAGGTTATGGAAGAAAAACAACATAATCAACCTAAGATAGTGATTCCAATGATAAAGAGGAATATAGATAAAGATAAATGATATGAAAAGTATTCAAATGTTTATAATGTTTAATTCACATTTTCTCAAAAATATAATTTAAGTTTCAGTTCATACAATGTTAGTCAGTGCCACTTACTGTAATGTGTTTTCCAATTTGCCTTGCATGGTTAGGGGTACGATTCCCATAGGTACGGATCAAGGTTGAAGATAGAGCCATATGAAGATCAACCCAAAGAATAGCTCAAGGTTTCTCAAGGTTTAGTCGGGTGGGGTGCCAACTATAAGATGATCCTCAAGTTTGTAGATTCAGCTATATGTTTCCATGTTTAGAGCTTTAGAGCATAGAATTTGCCTCAAAATATAATATAAGTTTTCCATGTAATAGCATTTATGTTCCTTTTGTAAGAACAATCATGAGAATGTTTTAATACTTCAATTTGTGTGATTGATTATAATGTTGTTTTGTATGCCAGTTTTATGTAATGCCCCCTTAAGTGCACAAGTCATGGATAACTTTGTGTTTCTTTCTCTATGTGCATGTTTGTGCTTAGGGAGGGTGTTACAAGTTATGCAAGCCTTTACTGTCCTTATGAACAAGGCTTTTATGGAGAATCATATTAATGTTGTTTTTGCTGCAAAGTATTTCTCAGTCTCTCATTTGATCTTTGTAAATGATCTCATGCTTCTCTTGAAGTTGATACCAAGAATGCCTTGGCTATCTTGGATATCTTTAATGACTTTGCAATCTATCTAGTCTGAGAATCAATCCTTACAAAGTGAGGTCATTTTTAGTAAAAATGATATGACATCAAGTGTTTCTGATATTATAAATTTTAAAGAATGTAAACTTCCTTCTTCTTACATGGGCACTCCCCTGGTTGCCGGTAGAATTTCTAGTTTGGTGTGTGCAACTTGGGTGGACAAAGTTAAGTCATTGGAAGGCTAGAAATCAAAGACGCTCTTAATGGCATGTAGATTGGAACTTATCCAATCTACCCTAAGTGCTATTTATCTCTTTTGGTGCCAATCCTTTCCCATCCCTATTTCAACCATGAATGATATTGAATAACTATGCCGTGACTCTAGGGTATGAAAAATTGACAAGTGTCTTCTTCATTTAGTCAAACGGGAACAAGTTGCCATGCCCAAGAAGATTAGGCATCAGAAGGATCGTGGATGGTTCCCTTGCTTGTCTGATTCTAAACTATTGGGATGTAGCTTTCAAGAAAGATACCTATGGGTTAATTGGATCAATGAAATATATTTATCTAAGATCTCTCTTTTGTCTTATGAATCAAGTTCTTCTTAGTCTTGGTTTCTTACTGAAGTTTTGAACATTAGATTGATTCTTCTAAATTATATTAAGTTTCATGTTGGAAATGGGTGTAAAACCTTCTTGTGGCTTGACCCTTAGCTCCCAGATAAGAAATTTCTCTATTATTATGTTGGCAAGTATGTCATTCTCAATCTTAGACTTCTAGTTAACTCAAAGTGAGTGATGTTGTTCATGATGGAATCTAGTCCATTCCAGTTAATAGGAATAATAATAAACTATGTTGTTATCTATCTTTTCTTCCTTCTCTAATTATGGGAGATGATTACTTGACCTTCGAAGATTTTCCTATCTGAAATTAAGAAATGTCTGGGCAGTAGTTAGGGAGCCCCTTCCTATTAAATATAGTTTTAGCTGGTCTTGAAGAGGTAATTTCCCTAGAAGGTTTCAACTTAACTTTTGGAAGATAAGCCATGATAAGCTACCCATCCTAGATTATAGTAGAAGAAGAGGGATTCCTATCCCTTCCAAGTGTTTTCTTTGTAAAAATGAGTGCAAGAATTCCTTGCATATTCTATTTTCTTGTCCCTTTACTAAGAGTTGTGATAAAAAGGAACTAAATGTCTTGATTTGCTTTGAATCCTAGCCTGATATTTGTAGCATTTCTTCTAGAAAATCAAAGTTCATTATGTTATGTTCTCTTTATCATGTCTGACGGGAAATATATCAGAGGGTTCATGATGATATCGGGTTGCAAAGCTCGCAAGTCTAGAGAAATATCTTGTTGGATTTCCAGGGTTTCTTCTATGAATGATTACCTCATGCTTTTCCTTTTTCAAGTTCTCTATGGGTTTATCCTACTCTTTGTTCATGGTTTCTGTTGTGGTCTTTGCATGGGATTCTTCTCACAGTGCTCCTAAAGATTTTGTGAAATTTATATTTTTTGGAGATACATAGTTTTCTCTCCTGATGATTCTGATTTGAGCTTTTTTGCCTTTAGTGCTTTGCCTTGCTGCGTCTGCGTGCCTTGAGGATTCTTTTTGATACTTCTTATTCTTTTGGTTTATTATTGTTGGATGTTCTTTCATCCTTATTTGTTTTGTTTTGGGAAGACATGTAAATTCTTGGCATGCATGCCTCCCCCCAGTCTACACTCTTTTTCCTTTTTTTGCTTTGAGAGCCATATACTTGTACAAACACTTTTAAAAAAAGAAAAAAAAAGGAAAAGGAGTTTTAGAGCAAAAAAAACTCAACAATAGTCATCAATAGTTCCACATTTTTATAATGGTGTGTGATCGCTTGTATTATCTATACATTTTTTTTGTGTGAAATTTTCATATGACTGTGTACTAAGAAACATACATTCTAATTGTCATATAATACTTCCAATGTTTGATAAATGAAAACTTTTTAATGTTTATCTTTTACTAATTTCATAAAATATGTTCTTTCATTGGTCCTACTCCTATTTAGACTGTAATCAACGGTTATGAAATCTTAAGCTTAATTGTCAGTTGTTCAATGGGATTTTAGTAGTTAATTTTGATTTCATGCTCGTTAATTACATACATAGTTAAATATAGATAAGGTATGTGAAGAAATCCTAATTTAGTATTTCTAACTTGGTAAAGCTTAGATGCACAAATCTGTATAAATTGATAGCATATTAATTAGAAATGAAATGAGGATTTACGTGATAAATATAACAACAAAGTAAATAGTTTTTGGTATGTGTTGGTAAAATTTAGATTATTTTGACAGTTTATGTGTATTATAGAACTCTATTATAATTTATAACTTCAAATTTCATGATTTATGGTTGATTATGAAGTTATTTTTTGGTTGAGTTTTATTAGTTAATAATTAGCCCACCATACTATTCAGAATGAGTTTTATCACTATAGTATACAAACTTTATTATTTTATTTATAGGTATGAATTGGATGAAATTTGGACTATAGTCTTCCAATAGATTATATAAAACATACTAAATTTTTAGAAATTTTGAATCTCATATAAGGGACTAAACAATTAACATATTAGTTGTTTTCTGAAGAGTTAGTAGGTGGTGATTGGGCAACAGTTAGGATGTGGCTAAAATAGTATTTAACACATCTAAAGACAGATTCTAGAGCTTCAATTTGATATGTGGTTCATTATCACCTACTCTACAAACCCAAATATTAAGTTTAGCTACTAGATTCTTAAGGAGAATTTGGGTGATTTTTTTGAAAAGAGAGAAGAACCATTTATGTTCTTCATTTTTTAGATTAAAGAATATTAAATTCAGTCATAGTTATGTTATAAATTTAGAACTTCATATATATTCACCATATATTCTTCCTTACCTTCTCCTTTCCTTTTAAATCTTCTTAAGACGGATTTAAGGGACAACATGGAGCCATGTTCTTGTAGGAAAAAGATCTGTTATATGAAGAATTGACTCAAGGGAGGACACTTCGAATTCTCATGAAATATATAACAAAAATAAATGATGAAGGCAAGTGGATTAAGAAATAATTTCAGCAAATTCCAATTAAATATATGCTTTCAATTGAAATTTTCAACTTCCCTATAAACAACAGTTAACAAAAAGTTCTTCTTCTTAAATTCAGTTTACATGACATTTTGTTCAAAGTTCAAAACATGATATAACAATATTTATATGATGAAATGGATAAGAAAACCTATGTATCTTGAACATTAGAGATTTTATACCTTTATTTGAGAATTATCCAAAAAATGAATTATTTTTTTATATTTTAGGTATTTGAATGGCGGCCTAACTAAAATCCAAATAAATGTTAATATGGTCTTGCCTAAGAAATTAGTGATTTTATTGAACATGTTTAATTTGTTTTATTTGGAATGTTAGAAAGTTATAGTTTTTGAGTAATACAATACTCATTTTATAAAAATTCAATGATCTATGATGAAAACCATTTCAATATGCTTCTAAAGCCATAATCGTCTTATTTAATAAATGGTTGATTGAAGTGATTCATGTGGTGTTGAAACTCTAGTTCAGATCTTTGTCGTGAAACTCTAATGAATGTTATTATAAGTAAACAAAATGACATTCTCTCAATCTAGAATTATGTTGATGTTATGTTTACATGTGAGAAATATGGATGAGAATGAATATATCACCAGATATGATTTCTATTTGGATACATGAGAATGATATATGTCAATAAGCTATAAAAACCATGATGAGAGAAGAATAATCAGTAAGCTTGGCATCCAGTTTACTATTATCAGTATGTTCAGTCTAGTAGTCCAGATAGTTAGTAAAATATAGAAAGAAAAGAGATCAATATAAGAGAAATATATAATCAGAAAATATAGTACTAATATATTCCTTGAACACTATAGAGCCCATCATTGCAGGTTTGTACTAGAAAGGATGAAACGTTCTATGGACTATTATATATAGGAAGAAGACGCCCAAATAAATATATAGGAAGTACCCAAAACCAACTAACTATGGTGGTACTTTAGTTTAGTAGGGGTATTCAATAATAATCAGAGATTCCACTCGATCATGTGTAGGTCTACCTTAAACTTCACATGCAATCCAAAATTTAAGTAATTTAGTATCGATCAAGGAGTATCATTTCGTTTTGTTGTTGTCCCTATATGGGGGAGTGGGTTTGGGGCTTATCACTTCCCTCAAGCCTTGTCTTTTGATTGCTCTCCTCTCTCCTCCTTTGCTATCGTTGGCACCCAATGGCTCACAAGGTCACCATCCCACCCAGAATTTAAGTTCTCAATATGTTCGTTCCTTCGTCTATGAGAGATTATCCCTTTTGGTTAGTGTTTAAGTCTTTCCATGAGAGAGTCTGAGTTTCTCCTCGTGAGAGCATCAAGAGATCCATTCATCTAGTTATTTGAAGGTGATGGCGCTCCATATTGGCATATGCGGGAAGAGTAATCTTCATTCTGATATATGGTCCAAAGATATTAGTTCTTCCTAGAAATACGCCCAATATTAAGGACCATCATATGGAAGGTTGAGCTATGAACGAGTCAAATAGAGTGTGTGTGGAAGCGCCTAATTGTCGTTTCTGAAGATGACATTTTTCAATGTTAATGGATGTGTGTTTTTACGTCATATTTATCGTAAGTATCCAATGGCATATGATAGAAACCTTATATAGGTATGTTATGACTTATTTTAATTGTTAAATATTTTCTTAAGAACTATTTTTTTTCTTTCAAACATGTGTTTACAATGTTGAATTTAACAATTATACAAGTGGATGCGTAATTAGGTTAATAAAGATGCCAACAAAGTTGGGTCACAAGACCTATATAAGATTTGCTCGTTCAAATTCAGTGAATAAACATGACTTGGTTGCAATTTCATTATTCATATGTATGCCTTGTTTTTCAATACAAACCACATAAAAGTTGAATATACTAAACCGGACCTTTAATTTGATGATCGGGGTTTGGAGCAGGTTGGAGTTGCACATACTAAAGGAGTAGTGATACCCACACGTTCTTTTATCACCCCCAAATAGACATGTTTCTTGGGAACAAAACACTATTATAGGTAGACTTGTCAAACTAGGTCAAAATCTGCAGGCGCTCGCGGATCGACCCGTTTAAGTTGGGTTCGGGTATGAAATTTGTCACCCGTTAAAAATCACCCAAACACGTACCCACCCGTTTATAGCGGATTTTAGGGTCCCCGTGGACACCCACATGTGACCCAATTATTTGAAGCAGATATATTTATATGCATAATATACACATACACCTATTAAAAGTTGTATCTCATTTTACACAAGTTAACTCTTTACCTTTACCAATAACAATTGTATTCTCTTTATTTTGTATTTACAATAGGCAACAACAAGTACTTATAATATTATGAATGTCTAATGTTAAATGACAAAATTGTGTTGTTTTTTGTGATATTTGTCTATGAAAACTACATTAGTTTTCCTATTTACATCGGCATACAACAACTAGCTGTTATTTTTCTTTAAGTTTGTTTAAACATATGTTGACAACTAATCAAATGGTTTGATGTCAAACATAGTAGTTGGTTTCTTTGCTCTATATTTGACACACAAAAAATAGTTAAAAACTATTTTAAATGCTATTTTTTGTGTTAAGAAAAGCAACTAGCAACTTATTATTGTTTGGACACATTTTATATGGGCACCCACGGGCAACCCGTTGGGTCGGGTTTAGATGTACTTTTCTTCTACCCGTTTAGAAGTATATCTTTTTGACGCGCACTCGCCAGACCCGCAACCGCAATGACCCAACCCAAAACCCAACCCACCCACCCGTTTGACAGGTCTAATTATAGGTGATGTCATGTAGCGGGAAAGAGAAAGAGAAAAGAGGAAGGAAGAAAAGACCTAGAAAAAAGACAAATGAGGAGAGAGAAAGTATTTTACTTATAACTTTCAAATGATAATGGATTTGTTGACGAAATAAAAACTATTAAAGTTTTTATAAAAAAATACATTCCAATAAGATTGATGTTGACATGTTTTTGAGAAAAATAATAGAATATAAAAATGAATATTAATATCGGGATCAATACTCATTTTTGTGTAACATACTCATTTAAAAATAAGATTTGCATGTCGTTCTTTTGATATAGTACTCATTTTTTATGTCTTTATTTATTAAAATATGTATTGGTATATATGTTTGGTTATAACACTCATTATTTTAGTAACACATTGAATACAAAAGTAAGTATTACATGCTCTTTTGGGGATAGTATTTATTTTGTGAGTAAACAAGAAAATTGTGTACTATACCAAACCAAATGACACACAACACTCATTTTTCAATTAGTGTGTTATTTAAAAAATAAATACTATACTAAAAATGCTATATAATACTCATTTTAATACTTTTTCGCAATACAATGACATCAAAAATATGTACTATATCAAAAGAACGAAATGGCATACTCTTTTGAGTAAGTGTGTCACTGAAAAACAATGAGTACTATCACCAACAATATTCATTTTTATATTCCACACTAGTTATTCAAAAGTGTGTCGACATTGATATTATTAGAATGTATATTTTTACGGAATCTGATAATTTTTGTTTCTTCAAAAAGAATAAAAAAGAATCATTGTAGTTTGAAAATTATAAAAAAGTTGATTACATCTCTCTACTTTTTCTTTCATATGCTCTTTTTATTGCTAAAGTTGCAGCCCCGATACATCTTCATCAGTTCTAGTTATTCGAGAGTAGAAATAGGATATGGGATCATGTATTAATGTATATGTGGGGGGTGATATGTATCATTTTTCATACTAAAGAGCAACCACTCAGCCCAATGCAATCCAAGACCAGTTAGAAATTGGTCATGGTCTTTCGTTCTACAGCTGCACCGTTTTTAGATTTCTGTCTCGTTCAACCAAAACAAGGTGAAAACTGGGGAAATGTCGTTAGTATTCGAGAAGCGTTTTTTTTTTAATTTGACATTTCATTCATCTTATCGTCTGGGTTTGAGCTCATGACCTCACGGCCTTACAATCATCACTTTTACCACTGGGTGTCACTTCATTGGCTAGTAGCCAAGAAGCTTTAATTCAATTCTTCATTCAGGAGAGGAAATTAATAAATTCACCATTTATAAATTAATAATAATTTAAATATAGCATCGCTCACGCCCTAGCGCAGTACCGTGATATAATATACCGTAGGGATCAAGACCCATTTCGTCAGATCAGGACTCCGCAGTAGAAGCTTAGATTTGTAGCATTCGCCATCAGCGCCTTACTCGGGCCGTATCGCTTAAAGCAATCATATTTTTCTGACTCTGGGCAAGTGTACTATAATTTTGATCGAAGTTGAACACACTTTTCCGTGAAGTAATTGTCCAAACGGTATCCCTCAGTTCAATCCAGGCCGTATATACTTGTTTAATATCAGTCTCCTAAGTAATGATTACATGCGGTTATTAGTAGTTAATAATACTTAGTATACACGTGATTGCATATAATACTTTTAGATAGCGTCCTCCTTACGACTCACCGCACTTTCGAGTGACAGAAACGTTAGTTAACAAGCACAGATTTTGAGAGACAAGTTATTATTTTGCTAATAAATACGTTAGGACTAATCAGATTAATCGCCCACAATTCTTTTGGTTCAAGTTAGAGCGGTCCAAGTCCTGTTTGGTTGAGCCTTCTGTCCAAGAGATTTATGTGATTCCGTTTTCAGTCTGGTCTAGCTTACTTCCATTAGATCCAGCTACAGACCGATGTTCATGGGACAACCCTAAATCGAATTGGACCATATTGCTTTAGGCGTTTTATAAACAGATTACCAAAATCCTTTAGCCTCACTAGACATGAAAACAGATAAGGATAAATTATAGGTGTCCAATCTAACATAATCTACTTCTTAGAAAGATGTTATAGTATATTATGCGAGAGTTCTTAGGAATGCTGGTGCTACAGTTTATCGTATGATAAAACGTTTAACAAAAAGCTATTTATTTTACTTATTGTAAACCCTACTACATATAGAATTTTTCTCAAATTATTCACCTGGGCTTTTTATCTTCACTAGCCAGAGCCCTCGAGATTCTCAAACTTGACAATTATAAATTTTAAGAATTCTAGAATGTTTTCTCGGCAGTTTCTGGTGATGATTGCGTGCCAAATGAGAGTATTTGCGGAGCAAAGGGAATGACAGAGCTGAGATATCACCATCTATCAGTGGGGGAGAACAAGACGGTAAGCATTAGATATTTTTGTTAACTTCTCCCAGTTCCTGTTAGAGTGATTGACAATGTACATACCCAACATAAGGATGAGATGACATCTTGGATTTTTGGTAAAGATGGCTTATTTTTATGATTTTGTTATAGGCTAATGAACAAGCTTGACGTTGGGTCCCATCTAGCCTATTCATAAATTAACAATGCCCACATCAATCCTCATCTGAAACAGCCGTAATTATACATTCAGGGAAGCAGAATGGACCACACAGCATACTTGAGCAAACTACACTTGATGGTTCACGAAGTTGAACAAAAAGAAATATGGCTATGGCATTGATGATAAAGATTAGAGGTGGCACTAAACCCATGGGCAGATTTGGTGTCATAATAATCATCTAGATGAAGCATTCTCACATTCTCACAAAGTGAATATAAAGATACTCTGCCCCATCAAGAAGTCTACTGGGAAAACATAGCCGAAATATATCGTCAGCTTTACTTTTTAAAGGCCCGTTCACTCACGGCTAGTGCCATCTCTCCAGACGCGATGGCGCAGGAAAATGCAAATTTGCATAAGAATTTGCTTTAGGAGCAAAGGATAAACAATAGAGGCCCTATTTATTTATTCCCTACTACAATATGCTGAGGGCTTAGCACCAGACGCATTCCTTCTTCAACTAAGAAAGGAGGGAGGTGACGCTCCAAAATTGCCAGTAGTTCCTTACCCTGGCTACTTGGATCGACGGTGGTATTATTATTCTCGAGCCTTCCAACGGCTTCTACAAGCTGTCCCCGTAGCCGCTGAGACAACAGCTTCCCACCTGCCTCTAAGCATTCTCTATACAGCGGCAAGTAGGCAATTGCAGTCCTCAGGGGCCCAGGCAGGTCCCTTAAACGGATGGGCGACCGCCCATAGATCAAGATTCGCATGAAGTTGGCGTAGTGTTCTTCACCCAACGCCACTCCTCTCTCAAAGGCCATCTCAGACCAGTTTTCCTGCAAGAATGCCTTCAACTCTGGAGTCACCACTTCGTCACCGGACTTGGATATACTGTCTGCAACAGCATAGGTTGCAGCAGGATCCTGAAGGAAATCCGACTTGAGAAGAAAAGCAACACCATCTAGAGAACCGCCACTTCTTTCCCCTGCAGCCTTGAGAATCTCTATGCTCAGGGCAGCAAGGACGTGCTGGGGAACATGTGGGAGGAGGTACTCAGCAATACCGACCTGGCTGGTCGAGGTTGCGGCAGTCAGCGCAAGGCACAGCTCCATATCTCTACATCCCCGATTCACAAACCATTGAACCACCTGCATGCAACCCCTTTCTGCGGCTCTCATGAGAGGGCCAAGGAAAGCAACAGCATTCCCTTCAACAACCAAGCACTCCATGGTGCCAATCTTGCAGTAGTGTGAGGCAAAGCCCAAAGCAAGGTCAACATCCACATCGAGACTATTTCTTTGTGCAATCTGCAAAACAAACAAGTTCAGACGTTAGTCTTGTGAGACATTGAAAAGACAAATCCAGATATATAAAAAAAATAGCTAACGAATTATATCATTATTAGCTTTCTTAGTGCTATCTGTAGAAATAAACAAGTTCAGATGTCAACCTTCTCAGGTCTCAAAATATAGATAATGGTTATATAAAAAGAGACAGCTAGCTGAACTGTCCTTGTTTGCTGAACAATTCCAGATGTTCATTCTAAAATCAAGCAGAAACACTGTCCTGATTCACGTATAGAAGCAGCATAGAAAAAGAGTGACTATACTGGAGACCCATTCACGACGAAAAGCACCAACAATCATCGATATCAGAACACCTGGATGGGTGAACTCTCCTTGTGTTTGTTGTGGTCTAGGATAATGTTGATAAACAGCGGCTAATCTTATTAGGGCTCTGTGGTAAAAAAATTCCCAATCCAAAGTAACCTCAAGTCATGAGTTAAACACCAATTTTATGGTAGTCACATTAAGCAGATCACAAATAAGAAATGGCTATTTAATACTGCCCTCAACGGTGAAAACAATCTTCGGATCTTTGAATCCTCAAGACAGAGACCGTGTTGCTTGAGAAAAAATGAATTGGCTGATTGCACGATAAAAGTTGTATTTGACAAATAATTTCATTGTTATTTTATTATGGGTAGCAAATAGTTGATTATGATGATCCATCTTTTAAGTTTCAACTAGCTATTTGGTAGATGATTTTTTATTAATAGCAATAACACATATGGTGTGACGTGTGGATATGATACAATAGTAACCAGTCCAGCGTCGCATTTTGAGGGTCCATCACAGAACAAGCTTAATGGGCTTACGAAAAATCGGCGATTTTTCGTGATGTTATAGGCTCCTGAATATTCATCAGGATTAATACGCCAATCGCCGATTTTTCACGACTTTTCACGATTAATCCCGCTTTTTCGCGATTTATACGATTTTTTACGATTCTTCATGACTTTTCACGATTTTTCTCTTTTAAGTCGCTTGCTCTTTTTTTACCAAACCATGTACATAAAATTTCTAATACACACTAAACCTCAAAGCCCCCACTCCTCTGGACAGTTCATGTTATTTCTCAACTATTTTTTACTTCTTTTCCTACATTTTTACTCACTAAGATTGTATGTCTTGTGGCCGTAACAGTTACATGCATCATATACTTATGTACATACATACATTTATCTATATATATACACATGCATACATGCATATATATGCATACATATATATATGTATATACTTATATTGCCGACTTATTCTCGATTATTTCCGAATAGTTGACCGAAATTTATCGATCTTTTCACGACTTTTCTCTCGATTTTTTCCGAATTCCGATTTTTTCCAGCCAGCCAAAAAGTTGCCGAATCCCGAACTTGTTACTATGCTTAATACTACACAGCCATTCACTGAGGGGAAAAAAGGTGTCCAACCATTCCCCCCTGGAACTTATGATAGTCCGCTAAGAATCTATGTAGTTTTTGTATTTATTCATTCAACCTTAGTCAACAAATTTATCACAAATCATAAACATGATCTAGCATAATAAGCATCTCTCTTTTGAGATGACTTCTGAGATGAGAAAATTATACTCGAGTGACCACAACCCTGATTAGTAGTATTAGTATAAGATCAAATGTGAGCTATTCTAATTGGAAATTATTTCAAAAAGCACATGTGCCAAACATATCACACACATCATAAAGTCATCAAAATTCAATTCCGAATTGCTCAACACAGTCAATTTTTTGAGACCTCATAGTTTTTTGGTTTTGGTTATACTGTACATATAGTCAATTATTCTTATACTAATGGTTGCATCCTGACGGGATTTTTCACTTCCAATTAGGAGAAGGAAAAAACATTAAGATGCATGATATTTCGTCACAAGGATAATATCACAAATTTGGAAATATTACGAATTAGGATATGGAATAATTATTTGTTAGTGTATTTCTTAATAATAATAGCTTTCCATAAGGCAAAGTTGTTTAAATCAAATTTGATTTTTTTGTTAACATGAGCAGTGCAAGAGAGCAAGCTCACACAGAGACAACAAGACAGCAAACTTGTGAACGGTTAGATTGAAAAGCAAGTACAGCAAGAAGAAAGGCGTCCTTAATCAGTTGATGTATGTGGTACATACATATGTTAGCCACATGAAAAACGAGAAGCCACGCACAATTACAACGCTGCAACGTTTTATAACATTAGGTTTCATTTTAATTTTGGTTAAAAGATCATATGATTTCATATCCTACTATATAACTTATAATGCATTGAATGTGTTGAGTCGCTAATGTAATTATTATGATCACAAGACATGAGTATTTTAATAAATTTACCTTTCGAGCAAAAGCATCTGTTTGCAATATGATAGCAGAGAGACCATACAGAGTTGAATACTATGAGGTTTCATAATATTAGGTTTCATGATTTATTTTTTAATCTGTAGCGATTTTTTATCCTAATCAGTAAAATTTTGGAAGTGGTGAGCAAGGTTGAAAAATGTGAGGCGTAACGAGGCGTTTTTGTCTCAGTGAGGCGAGGCGTAAGCCTCAAAATATGTATGAGGCGGTCATAAAAAATAAGTTTATACATGTATATACATATATATATATATATATTTATAGGTTGTGTATCAATGTGTTATAACAAAAATATGTATATACAAGCACAACAATATGAAATAGTAATTATTTTAGAAACTTCAGAATGATAATAGAGACTAAGGACCCACTAGAATACCAAAATAAATGTGTGAAAAAATAACAAGATATCAATTCTTTATACTACTAGTATAAAAGGTGTCAATAGATAAACTGAAGGAGATAGAATTTCAAATTAATAGGAACGAGGAACCAAATTTAGTTAACAATGATATGAAATTCACCGACATAGTGAATAAGAAGGTAGTAAACAAAGAGAAATTTAACAATGAAGATTGAAAGATGTTACTCAGAAAATGATGATTAAATATTTATTAATGAAAAATAACAGTCAACTACAAGGACTTTGATTTTTTTATAGAAATTATTTTTAATAAACTTAAAAGTAGCCAATTTGGTGGTTAACATAAGACATCATCATTCAGAATTTAGGCGTGCGCCTCAGCTAAGCCTTAGAGTCTCAATGCTTTGAGGCGGGCCTCAAACATTGTGAGGCGTAAGCCTCAGTCCAGGACACTGAGGCGTAAGCCTCGAGGTGCATTTGGGATAGCCTCGCCAAGAGGCGTAAGCCTCGAGAGCCTCAAGGCGGGTTTTTATGTTGTAATCAGGAAACATGAATCCAAATCCGACATAAAAAATTGATCTGATGTTCGCCTGTTAGCATTTTGTAACATATGAATCTGATCCAGTCAGATACTATCCAAATTTACATATTTGATCAAAATAGAAAACAATATGTTTAATGGTTATAGATATATTTTAAAATATTATACTAATATAAGTAATAAAATGTATATTTTTTTAATTCGGATTTTTTACTGATCGAATACAATGATATCTGATGTTCGATCTAAAATTTCTGAACGACCGGAGTCTGGATATCCATTTACAGACCTACAAATTAGGAAGGACGCATAATTTATCACACACTAGATTTAATAAGGCTATAAAATTGATAGTCAATATCATCTAAGAAATTAAATAAAGTCGCTAAAAAGGAATAAAACTAAATGAGGTGTCAAATAGAGAAGAACATTTAACCTAAATATAGCAATATTCCCTATAGGATATTATTAGAGCATAGAAATTGATCTGCCCTTGAATTTCCTATTTTGTTACGATGTGCCTACAACAGCAAATGCACATTGGATTACAATAACCTAATTGCATCATTAGGTAGACAACAATTATAACCATAACACTACGGGATCTTTTCACCTGGCTGAGACTATATTGATGGATTAACTTCAACAGCTGGTTAAAACGATTCGCACTGAAATTAGTGCATACACACCTTTTCACTTACATGTATTCCAATGATCTTGGTAATTTCACCTTCTTGATCACAGTTTGCTTCGTTGCCATTATAAGAAATAATTAAAAAACGGTATACTGAATCATCTTAAATTTTTTTTTAACTTGATACTGTTAATCACGGCAATTCGTGTGCATAAGAATACCTCAGTAAATTTCATGGCAAGACATACATTGTGGCGGTCATGTCATGCTGTTACATAGATAACATTACAACACTTCCCTTGCCATATGGCATGTCTGTCCATTATCAACATTCCTACCCACATGAATGAATGAATGATAAACATGAATATCATTGGTACTCCACATGTCTTTCCGATATGCACTCTTTGTGTGACATGTGAAGCACCAATGATATAATAACAAAAGCATAGATATGGCAACAGCCTAAACATGTATATATCTAGTAGTACCAATATCGTGTTGAATATAAAACACAACTAGAACGGTAATCAATATAAATTGACAGAATAAGGGGACAGCAAGAATTATGCAGGACAATAAGTAGGTGATATTTTTCTTTCTTGGATACTGAAATAGCTTTGGACTCATCTGGCTAAGTATCAAGATGAAATATGGGTAGGAGATGCATTTTAAGATGTGGACCCTTTTGGATATGTATAGCATAGTATGGGTTATATAAGACTAGATATCAGTCACCAAATCTGTCATCATCGGCATGTTGGCCTCATTTATATCAATTACCAACCAGTGGAAGTCTTCTACATGGATCCTTCTGCTTTCCATCATATTCCCAATGGAATTTATAGAACCTTAATCTATTATTATTAGGCTACCCCTGAGTTAATTACTTCTACCTCTTCCCTTTTTTACAGTATTTTAATCAATAAATATTACTTCAAACTAGTGCATTTCCCAGTCTATGTATGAACCTCTTGTGGTTTGTCCTCTATTACCACTACTCATTTCATACTAGTGAAAGGGTTTGATCTCCTTCAGATATTTGTACTAGCAGCTCTAAATAATTAGACTTCTCAGATTGTTCACTACTCCATAGGAATCCTATTGTATTTGTATTCACATCCACTCGCAGGGAATCTAGGGATGGGCTAACCAAACCATTGATTCTTTTTTCAGTTGACCCCACATTGAGGAAGATATCAATCAGCCTAAAGCAGTTCTGGTCTGGTTTTTTAAACAGTCCATGATTAAACAGAAATAGCAGATCTTGGCTTTGAACAAGCCTGCTAATATTGATGAAATGCTACAATCTCCTACGGAAAAGATATTAGCTAGGAAGCACGGACAAGGACTCGGACACGGGACACGGCATGGACACGGACACAGGACGTGTTGATTTTCAAAATTATAGGTCATGGAAGCGTTGGGACATGGCATACACACATATACATATACATAAATACATATGTGACACGGACTCGGACACGGGACACGGCATGGACACGGACACGGGACATGTTGATTTTAAAAAATATAGGACATGGAAGCGTTGGGACATGGCATACACACATATACATATACATATACATATACACATACATATACATATACATAAATACATGTGTCTAAGTATACATACACACACACATATATATACACATAACACGGATTTTATACATATAATATCCATGTATCCAAGTACACTAATATACATATACATACACAACACGGATTTTATACATATAATATCCATGTATCCAAATCTGTAAAGCAACTGATAACATGAGATTTATAAAAATAAAAATTAAAAAATATATAAAATCAAATCCAGAATTCACTTACGATATGAATGCAGACTTTATAAGAAACCACTAGCATGTTCCCATTATGAGATTATAAATGATCGATGAAGAACGATTAATGTAGAATACTTTTGCAACATGAAATCAAGTACGTACGAATGAAGAATGATGAATTACAATGAATTTGCATGTCAAATTCCTAGAACATTCTTTATAAGAACGATGAATTATATCTATAAGTATGATGTATAATAGATAAATATTTAATAACAATTAGGACAAGGATGGGGATGAGACATAATGGTATGTGCTGGAATAAGAGGGAGAGAGGAGTATATAATTTATATTTCTTTTATATACAGAATTTATTTGGGCCTGCCGTCGTGTCCAAGCCATGTCCAAGCCGTGTCCATGCTTTTAAAAAAAAAAAAGTAGACACTTCTGAGACGTGTCAACCTCGTGTCCAGCTGTGTCTGCGCCGTGTCCGTGTACGACATGTGTCCAGGACGGTCACGGCTGCCTCGGGGAAGTGTCCGTGCTTCCTATGATATTAGTAGCTCTAAGAACAGTTACACTCCTTAGATCTCTCACTCCATGACAATCCTTCTTGCAATCTTGTGTTCATGTCCAAATGTAGGGATAGTTCCAATTTTCCCCAATGTGGAACCAATGTTTGTTCTACATTTCCCTACGCGATTCTGCTTCTATTTTTTAAAACGGTGTATGATAGAAAATATAGTAGACCTTAGCTTCAAGAGAGGGAAAAAAGGCTGCAAAGGGCAGAAACTAAGAAAGATAAACAGAGACCAGAATGATAGTTGTTACTGAGAATACGGAAACAAAAGCTGAAATTACATGATATGATTTGCTAAGAAATTGGATCTGTAGCTAGGTAGTTACTAGTTATTTGCATATAATGATGGCAAGGTAGTAATGGGTTACAGAGGTTATGTCAGGCTTTCCACATTAGATCTGGCTACTTAATCTAAACTCAACAATCAAGATGGAAAAAACATTGTTTTGTATCATAATTTAATCATCTAAGTCTCAATGCATTGTAAACCATGTTGGATTTGGCTGCATAAACCCTAATTTTCCAGCTCTATTTAGGGTCCTACTCTCACTGAGATCTAGTGAATCCAGATCTATCATTATAGCCCCAACTAATCTAGGTCCACTCTAAGAATATTTTCTTGTAGTTTGTCCTCAATAGTAGTCACTTGTACTTTATTTCTTACATAACCATTTTTATCGCGATCTTTCATGTTATTTCCATACGTCCATCTCGATACTTTATGAGTTCCACTACTCTTGTCTTCACTGAATCAGAAATCACCAGGCTAAAATGGGCATTTTTTCCTGTTTCATCGGCTTTATCACGCTTCAGTGCCCCATTTAATCGCAGGACCACTTAAGTAAGACATAGGCCTAGTCTGGTCCAACAATAAAATCTGAAAAATAAAGAAATTACTTGATGCCCTGTGCATATTACAGGCAATAAACATACAAGAAACTAACTTTAATATAGTGTTTACAATTACCAATGCATGTGCTGTACTTCACATCATCTCGCATCCTTTGGATTTTAAAACATTCCTTCGTGATTCTAGTTTATGAACACTTCTGGTTTCATTAATCAACGCTAATTATTATTTTGTTTTTGATATGAAACTATACCATTTACTTCGACTTCCTATTAACACGTACTACAGGAAGACAAGAGCGAAACATGAAATGTGTAAAATGCTCAGTTGCACACAGATTCTTGATACAGCACCCATTACATTTAATTGGTAATGTTATACTAATAGAGTTACTGAGAATTGCAATGTTAAGGGGAGCCTGAAGGAAATACAGTAAACAGGATGTTGAATTAGCTCGTAACTTGGGTAAAAGTTGATGAAATCGTATAATGATAACTGAAACTCAGAGCTCGTTGAGTAAAAAGGTAGAATCGCCATAAATATCCGATAATTCATACATAAAATTTAAAATAAATCTAGAAAAATATCTAATTTTGCCTCTAAATTTAAAGGAAGGCTGATTCGTTTCCTTGAAGAAGAAAAGTCTCTTCGACAGTATAGTACAAAAGGCATGGAACTTGCACCATGTACCAACTACCAAGCTACTTGCAAACCTATAAAGCCTCTTGAGTTTTCATAGATCTAACATAGAGGTCCAACTATGTCAAACAAACACTATTTGTGTAAAAGGGTGAAATTAAGTATCGTGAAATAAAGCACCTCTATGACTTGTAATATATATACCTGCAGTAATATGCGAACGAGCTCAGTACTCCCGAACCGAGATGCCTCAAGGAAGCACTGGTTAACATTATCAGCCCCTCCTTCCACCAGCATTCCCAGCAGCCCTTGTATAGCCGTAGCTGAGATGCCAGATGCCCATCCAGGATCAAAAGAGCTAGAGAAAAGGGTGAGCGGAAAGCAAGCGGCGTCGAAAGCCTCTGTGAAGTCCTTTCCGGTCAGCCTGTTCCCAGCAAGATCAAGGAACGTTTTGAATGCGGATAGCTGGAGTTGGATCTCGGCAACTGTGCACTGATTCACCCTATCCCTAGTCCCTTGGCGCCGAGAATGGAAGCCAATACATTTCAGCGCCCACTCTGTAAATTTTTGGACCTTGGCCCCAGCTTCTGCCTTTAACACCTCGTCGCCTTTGCATTCTTGAAGCCTTTCATGTAATCTACAAGGATGAATATGCATCAGTCAGCTGTATCAATAAACAAGTAATTAGCTAATTGTAGTATCTAACAGCTTTGGATTTTTGTCTTCTCCATCTGCGATGTTTAAAAGAGGAGCTATAAGTATTAAGTGTCTGTGGAGTTGTTTTATCAGATTCAGAAGTCAGCTTACTGTGAGAAGATAGATAACACAACACGTCCAAAAATCCAATCCAGTTTATACTCTTGAGTGAGATATTAATGAGGGCAAAAAAAAAAAGTTAACCCTATATAGAGACATCAAATGTTTTAGCCAGGTACACAAGATTTAGACAGAAAGCCGAGAGGCAGCAGCATTGTACTACATTTGATGGCATGGGAGATTAATACCTTTGCGCCATGACGGCAACAGTGTCCTCCAGACTCATAGTCCTGCTTTGGCAAGCAGAGACACAGGAAGCCAGGAACGACGTCCTGAGCGCGGCTCTCGTGAAATCCGTGGAACCACTGGCGATAATCTTCCTGATAAGGTTGGTGACACCCACCAGCTCCTCCCGTGTCGTCAAGAACCAAATCACATCCAGCGTGATACACAGCGTATCATTCAGCGTCTGCAGGTCCGCCAGCGAGATGAGGCTCTCCGCGAGCTCCCAGTCGTGGGCATTGACGGCGTTCTGGTACATGCGCACGACCTCCAGCCTCTCCTGCCTGCACAGCTTCCTCTCGTGCTGCTCGTCCTTGTCCTTTTCCTTCCACAAGTCGTCGGATTCCTCCTCCATGGCAGCCGATGACCTGGACCGGGCCTTCTTCGCGCAGAAAGCGGCGTGGTGGTGGTGGTGGTGGTGATGGTGATGACTGGGTGTGGGTGATTTGGCGCCGCCGTCCTTGATCAGGAGTGGCGCTTCCCTTGAGAAAACCACATTGCTACCCCCTTCGCCTTTCGCAGGGTGTCCTGGTGTTTGCACGCCGCTGGTCCCGTCCAGGTTCGGCGGATCCATCTCCATCCCCGAGGAGAAACGGGATGAGGTGGTTTCGTCCTCCTCGTGTACGCTTAGCATGACCTCGTCCTCCATCCTGCTGCTACTGCTGCCCGCCTAGTCTCTGCCACCAGTCCCGGTGCCTGTCCCCTTTTTATTGCCCTCTCAAATCATGTACGGGAATCAGGAGCGGAGGATTTCCTGGACAGAAACCGACCGACCAAGCAGAAGCAGTAAGTCGCTGGATAGCCTCGGCCGCCGATCAGCGATGGTGATGCCTGCTTTGAGCACAACAATGTCGGAATCCGCTAGTTAGAGAAAAGACCCAAATTTGGGAAAATCTAATCGAAAGCCACAAAAACCAACCGGGTGAGACGACGAAAGGACAGAAATTTCGAGTAGGGAACGATCAGGCACAACTTCCCCTCTTCCTGACACCGGTACCAGAAATCAAAACCGCACGCACGCCGGGTCACGACTCACATATCTATAACCAATTCGAGATCCGCTTGCGGTTTCAGAAGAAGAAAAAAATCAGGAAGGCAACGAACGTGGGTGCGGAAAAACCCTAGTCCCCTCTAATACACGAGCACGAGAGATCGGCGCACCACCAACACCACCGGCCACCCACGAGGCGAGGGATCACCGTACTAGACACAGGAAATCCCCCAAATCAAATGCACCATCATGAACAGGCGCCTCTCTCTCCCAACAATGGAAGCTGGGAAAGGGAGAATCTTTGGGGAAAACGTGGGCTAACAAAAATAAGAGCACGGAAAACAGTGGGCAAAGAGGGCAGGAATGAAATCGGCAGAAAACCAAGGCAGGAATTGGATGAGCAAAACCACTATCGGAAAGATGTGGCGGAGAGGAGTTACGGGGGAGGAGGAATGATGAAGAAGGGAAGAAGGGTGTGGAGGCTTGGACGGAGAGATGCAAACAAGGAAAGCGAAATGGGGAAAAAACAGAGAGAGAGAGAGAGAAGAGTGCAGACCTGATGGAATCACGAACTGAACTGTTGGGGGAGATGGGAACAGAGAGAGAGAAGGGGAGGAGAGGAGGAAGAGGAGAAAGATCCCTTTGTGAGGGGGAAGAAATATTTTTTATCGCCTCTTTTTCTCTCCTTCTCTCTCCATTGCCTGGGAAGAGAGGAGTTGCCGCATGGAAGCAGCAGGGGGGGAATAAATATGGGAATCCAATTGGCCTCACTCTATAATGAAACTTGTATTTTTGCGGGAAAAAGTTATTTAATGATACACTGAGTTCTGGAACAATTGCTACCGAATGACGATCGTACTTTTGGCATTACATATATATCCCTGCACGCTACTTTATGTTTTTTTGCTTCTACGCGCAATGTTCAAGTGGGGACACCTCCTCCTATTGTATATGTCCTTTCTTTTCTCTTCCCCAAAAACTGTCTCCTGGTTTTGGTGAGTGAAGAGACGTCAGCATCAGCTTTAGCTTGGAATGGAGAGAGAACAATCAATTCGATGCCACGATATGACGTAGGTGCATAAATAAAGTCTTTTTTGCAAAAGTAAGCGTTGATGTTTACTTGTAAGAGAGGAGCAAAAAGGATTGAGATTTTTATATTGTCTCCGTTAACCAAAACGAGCCTTAACTTGCAATGGAAATCTTGAAATCCCTACTTGCGTCACGGGATCATAGACTTAGCCCCAATTTTAGTTCAAAATGGAGATTACAAAATCCGGATCGGATTAGTCGATAGATTCTGAAATCCCTATTTGCGTCACAGGATCATAGACTTAGCCCCAATTTTGGTTCGAGATGGAGATTACAAAATTCGGACCGGATTAGTGGATAGATTCAGATTATTTTATTAAGATTCAATCCAGTTTTTGTTTGGCAACCTAACTATTGCAAACACTCGTTAAATTGGACAGACTTCATAACTTTTATTTTTCAGTCTGACATATAAAATAAAATAACACAAAAGACAATCAAATCTGGACTGGGATCCTGAAATCCTGCTTATAGTAGGACTGACTTGGTCTGGATTAGAGGATTATGAAATTTAAAACAGACCCCGTCAGTCCAGATTTTGTCAAATAAAACAAGACTGGATCTTGACTGGGTTAGTCGAGATTAGCACCTACGTGACACACAAAAATAGCTCGGAATCCGGATCAGGTCCCGAACTAAACATGGGCTTATTTCCTACACAAGAGCTTAACTTGAGCATTTTGGATTCAAGAAAAGAGTGGAGAACACACACATCTTTTGTAATTCATGTTAGTACCTCAAATAGTCTTGGGAATGGCATAACTTCCTTTTAGGTGTCCAATGCGGTAAAGTAAACTCCAAAAACCAGGTGTGTAGAGACAAATCATCACTACTCGTGAAACTGACCTCTAGGTTCAGTGAATGAATGGCAACATCAAGTCAAATTTTCATTGGCTTTGCATAATCGTGTAGTTTTTTTCGTCAAACATCACTCAAGTGGACTTTAATGGCTGAAACTTTGAAGAATTAAGACACTAAGACGCCATAATGATATACTATGTATAGTAAAAAATATGCCTAACTATAATCAAATGATAAAAGTCATTTTTATTGATTAAGAACATGTTCGGTTCGATGTTTTCGGATGACTAGTCATGAATTTGATATACATTTGTATAAATAGAACTCACCATATGTTGCCATACCAAATTAATCCTCGTTAAAAATACAAAAATTGTTCTTAAAGTAAAGTTAGCACTTTACAAATCACATATATTTTAGGAGTTCCGACGGAAAAGACCCACAAAAATTAATCTCCTTTTCGTTGGAATCCCTGAAAGGGAGAGTCATCACTCATCACCACCACGGGACGACACACTGACACCACCCCCAACAAACGCCCACACTTTTTCCCCTTCCTCCCGGGTCCCCCTCCGCCCGCAGTCCCCCACCCTCGACCTCAATCATTTAACAGAAACCCCACAGTAGGCATCACGCAGCATCAACATTATTATAATTATTGTCATTATTGTTCGGTTAACCAGTTGCTCGCATATATGCCCCCCAGCGACCAATTTGTGGGCTCCCTACAAATTATTATAGTATGTATGGAAAAAGGAAAAATCTCTGCTCTTTGCTTGGAATACACACATACGTGTAGGGAAGGGATCTACCTAACTCTACAATAAAACTTCGGGATTTAACATCAGAGAGGAGATAATTTACCACGCATTGTTGGGTGCCAAAATGAAATTAGCACTATTGGGTGCCAAAGATATCGAGATTCGAAAAAGGTGGTCGGCTTCCTATCAAACGTTGATTAGCATATCCGTGTAGTTAGGCAAAGATTTGTGTGCCAGGCCGTATAACGGGAGGCTTAGCTAGTCCTTAAAAGAAGATCAACCTTAATCGGTAAAATGGTCAATAGAACTGAGTTGAGAAAATTCTCTTTAGACCAAGGACTACTGCTGCATAAAGGGTGAGTGCAATAGAGAGCGGGGGAGGGTGATGGAGTGGGTTCACTCTAATTTGGACATCAACCATAGATCAAATTAACCTTACTGTTTCGAAGAAGAAGAAAATATATCATACCAAATAGTTAGCAAGACTGGACAAAACCACACAGAGTGTAATTGGTCTGATTCGGTCTAATCTAGTCTTAAAATTAATACAATTATATATAATCCACAAGCACATTAGAAGGCCAATGTTGCTTGTGTGTCCGTGTGTGGGGCTGATAAACCTAGAAAGTAACATTATCCTATGGTTGAGGGAGGATGTCTTAATCTCCACTGGTTTTAAGATGTATAGGGGTCATTAGACTTGTAAACAAATCGAAATTAATGGCTATTGATAAATTCAATATTCAAACTTAAAAGAAGTCTGATCTGATGCCCAACGAATGTCATATGATAACATCCAAATCCAATTAGAATAGATATATCAAAATTCGGATGAAAATTTTGATTAGAACCGAACACAATAATTAAATATTCAATAAATATATTATATATATGAAATATAATTTATAACATCGAATACATATGATAAACTGGTTAATTTTTGTTTTTATACATGAATATATTTTTACATTCTATGTATATATATGTTGAATTCTAGTTTTTCTCAGATCGGATACAACAATGTTTGGTATTTGGTCTAAAATTTTAAAAGGGCCTTTCTTGTCTTGGTGCTTGATGAAAGTCCCTACAGTATGGGTACCATTCGAGTGGGGGGGTAATATGTCTCTAAAATCCCATCTGAATTTGGAAAATATCAATTTTTATTGAACTTTCAGACTCAAACTCAGATTGAATTTGTGAATTTTGGATATAAAGGTTAAGGGTCACAAGTGTCGTCATGAAGATAAGATCAACATTGGTTTTTGGTAGTTCTTCAGCGAATACGAGAGGGCGAATGTAATCCATCACATATTTATTGTAAAGATCGTTACCATGCTAGGATCTTGATGAACATAGTAGGAAATCAAAATAAATTTTTCAAAGATATAGATATTAGGTTATAATTAGGTCAATGAGTGCATGTTAACTACATGTATACTTTCTATAATGTAGTGTTACTAGTTTATAAGTTGTTAGATAAGGTATAAGACAATGTCTCAGTTGTTTACACCCTATTTTTGCTCACTCAGTAATTTTTGCTCACTCAACAGAAAAATCATGATAAATGTTAATTATTCGACTAATGATGGATTCATTTCATTTTCCACATTTTATCTTATTTTTTACTTTTTTCCACATTTTTCGCATTTTATCCTTTCTCCACATTTTCCACATTTTACTCTTTTCCATATTTTCCCACATTTTTTCGCCTATATAATCCATCAATTGTACCCACTTTTACCCAGTTCAGGACTTTCTGTAACAAAAATCTATTAATTCGACATAAGTGCAATTTACTCATTTTCTACAAGTCTTTTCCATAAATTGTCCAGTTGAATTATCTTAAATAAAATGTTGTCCTTTCTCCCCACAGATAATTCAATTGTCTTTATCCACACAAAAATACATATCTTTTGGATATGAATGAAGGATAATCATGAATTCATATATTTTCTCTCTTCGTCATTATTTTACTAACATTGATTAAAAATACATGTTTTCACAAGTTTCTCCATAACATTCTTGAAATATCTATAAAATCAACTTTATCCAGTTCGGGCCACCCGATAGATCAGAGCAATTTGTCAGTGCCACGTGGTGGATGGCCTCGACCCATGGATCACACCTCAGGACGCATCGATGTAATCTGCCGCCTCTTCCAAAACCTTTCAGTCGGAAACCACGAATCCTAAAATCCACCTATAAATTGTGACACCCAACGTCACTCCAAGAGAGATTACTCAAAACAAACAATGCAATCAACATCTAAACAACCACATAACCAAAAAGGTGGAATAATTAAAACTGAATTTAACACTACTTAACATGCTCAGAAACACTACATCAAGGTCCAACAACATGTATCATGTCACGTACCATATCAGGTATATACATAGTTGTTCAGTGGCAATCAACATGTATATAAGAGATCATGTTTCACATACACAAGCCATATACAAAACACAAGTACTTCGTCTAAATCACGTGTTGATATACATATCATCTACAAAATGTTCCCTTACCAGGCCTGAGAGTATAGGGACGACTCTAGGTTTCTACAACAACTAGTAACAAGATCCAATCTTCTGCATCTATTGCTCTCCAAGCTGCTCTTCCTCAGCAACACTATGACGACCGCTATCAACTGACAGCCAAATCATACATTAATTATGCAGAATAATTGTTAGCAACAGATTACTGAAAATCACAAAAAATTAAAACCAATTTTGCAAAGAGATCCATTTCTAGGAAACTCTTTATAGAAAAAACCAGAGTAATATATACATCATGGTCCACATTGTACATACAGTGTACCATCTCATCTCGAGGATAACATATACCAGTTTCTTTGCCAAAACACATACTGAAGCAACATAAAACCTCGAGGCATGTAAGCCAAAATCTCATATTGTTTATAAAACCATTATGCACTAACTCCGAAGGACCTGAGAGTACAGAGACGACACATAGTACTTCTATCTACAAGACACGACAAACAACACACTCAACCTGAGTTGTCACTGTTGTCCCAGTTGCTAATGTCCTCCCTCTACAGTATGGTCTCTACTTCCTCATCCGCGTCCACCTAAAAAAATTGTGGGGCCAACAGGGTGAGACACAAGTTCCAACAAGAGATATAACCCTCTGCCAACAATATTATTATCACAAATAAACTATATAAAACTGAGCAGAGGATCTATTATGACAATAAGCAAGATTAATCATTATTTATAAGCAGGATAGAGAAATATCATCTTTTAGAGCATTACTTCTATCTAAGATAGAGCAATATATGTCCATATACATGAACATGGCAGAATAATGACATAACTGAGTAGTTCATGTATCTATGACCAAGCATTTGATCATGTAATACTTCAAAAGGAATATGAAGAACATGTATACCATTTATCAACTATGTGATACAAAAGTATTACCGCTTCATCCAATGTTTCCATAATTGGTCCTTAAGCAAATATGCCATACGACTGCTTACATATTCACAATCACACTTATGCCCTGAGGAGATGAGGTATACCACTCATACTCCAACCGACCACTGCTGAGTCAAAATTGGTACCATACAAGGTCAATGGAAGAGCCGGATGCCAAGACCTCACCCGTCTCAGTCAGTACGAGACCAATGGTAGTGACATCATGTCAAACTACAACTAGCTTGCCGGGGTATAGCGGTGTCTTCGCTATAGAGCTACAGCCGCAGCATGCACCCTCTTCGGGGAGATCACACATCAATCCCTGGTACATTTTCATCAAGGCGATCACACGACAACCCTGGTATTCAGTAGGTAGATCGTATAGAAATTCCTATCTGGACTTAAGGATATGTTCGTCCGTCACCCCCACATATTCAAAAATATGCATTCCGAGTTAAACTCATTTCACCATTCAACAAATCCTGACACTGAATGGATTTATGACCAGGGCAACGGCATGATAAGGTTCCACTTGATTAATTAAGTGCATTACAGTTATCCTTTAGCATCAACCAAGTTACAAGCATGAATTATAACAGATGCTACATAGAAAGGTGTAATACATTTATCAAGTACTTTTATAATCTTTGGAACACATTGAATGCATAACACTCGGGATCTCAGTCCCTTATCACATTACTGGGAATTCTCATCCCTTAACATTATCATCGTCATGATTGCTAGATTTGGGTATTCAAACCCTTAGTTCATCACAGAACACTATTACCTCTTATCAGGTAAACATTACCTCTAGGTCCTCTGACCCAAGTATTCATTATACTTGTTGCACAAGTATTTCACATGGCTCACAAGGCCCATTTAAATATCTTGTCACCTCTTACTAGGAAACAACTATCTTTCAGGTCATCAGACCATATAAACATTATACTTATTGTATAAGTATTAATCATGGCTCATAAGGCCCATTAAATATGTATCATATGAAACATCATAGCTCATACCTGGCTATGCTCATCATCTCCTGATACCTACATGGTTAGCACTTCATAATAAAAGAATATCAAGTACATAACATCACCATGCAATATAAGAGAAATACAACCTTCCCACTATTAGGGTTAGGGTTTCCCTTTCAAGCCAATTAGGGTTTCAAGCCGATTAGGGTTTTAAGCTCATATTATCAAGAATCAAAACCCTGATTCATAGCTCCACACATGTTAGGAGTATCATTATATGCTCATTAAATGATTATCACATAAGTATGAGTTTCTCTTTCATCCTTACTAGGATATTGATTACATCATACTATATGAAATTGGCTTAACCCTTTCTCAAGGTACATTAGCTTACACTTGTCAAAGTGTATTAAGTTCATTACTTTTTATTGTGTCAATTGCCAAAACACACTTCATGTGTTACTCATTCAATTGTATCGGATTTGAGGTGCATCAAGGTACATCGACCTTGAAGTGTTAGATGTGATATCAGCCAAGCATCATTCCTTGGTGTAACACTTCCCTTATCATTTTCAACTTACTTGAGTTCATCAACATATCTTGTATTAGGGTATCAACCATCCTAATACTTTATGTGCTAACTCACCACATTTGTCCTGTAGTGTATCGGCCATAAGTCACCACACTTTTCTTGTAGTGTATCGACCTAGCATCTATTCTTGAGTTGCCCAACTACCACCAAGTGATATGGACTCATCTCAGATTAGAGCATTGTTGATATGGGGTTGACCATCATCAATCACTTTAGGTGTTTCACCTATTAAGGTATTAGCCACACCATTACTTGGTGTTTTAGCCATCACTCCTAAGAGTGTGTTTCCCTCACCTTTACAAGGTGTGTCAGGTTGAATCATGTATGTCAAATTGAACACATGTATTGGGTTATGGTATATCGGGCTAGGCATCATCATATCCCTCATACCCTGATCCATCAAGGGATAAACCTTACCTATCTTATGGTGTATCACCTTCACCATACTTGGGTGTAACAACTTCACCTCACTTGGGTCTATCATCCTTACCTCACTTGAGGGTATTGGCCACACCATACTTTAGTGTATTGGCCATCACCTGCTCTAGGGTATCAACCATCTTACCACTCATTGTCCTCTAATGTATTGGGTTACAATCACCATATCGGGAAAAAGGGGTATGCTTGCTTACCATATCGGGAAAGAGTCTTTCTTACCATATCGGGTAAGAGGTGTATGCTTGCTTACCATATTGGGCAAGAGGTGTATGCTTGCTTACCATATCGGGAAAGAGGTGTATGCTTGCTTATCATATCAGGCAAGAGGTGTATGCGTGTGTGTGTCACACCATATCGTCCAAGAGATGTGTGTGTGCTTCACACCATATCGTCCAAGAGGTGTATGTGTGTGTGTCACACCATATTGGGTTACTCAAGTTTAGGGTTTTGCATATCAGGCTAGACCCTTATGCTCATACCTCTTCAGACCTTCAGAGTATCAGACTATCATGTGTTGAGTGACAGGATAGACAGTTGGTTAGTCCTTTTTCAACTAACCTAAAAGCACAAAGTGATAGGGGTGTGGGGTTCCAATGTGTATCGGGTTTCATATTACCATATTGGGTTTCATCACCATATCGGGTTAGAGGTGCTTCAACCCGATATTGGTTTGTGCCACGATGATGTCATCATCATCAAGCTCTAGACTTTCATTCCTTACTATTCTAGTTCATGGTCAACAGTTCTATGCAACTATTAGAACTCATGGATTCATCAATTATTCAAGAAAACTCAAAATTGAAAGTAGATCAATCAAGTATAGCAAAATTGAAGGTGAATAATAACATGATTGAGTTCAAGTTATATAACCCGCCTCAAGAACAACTTCAAAGCTCCAAGCTCCAAATATTCACATTCCAAAGGTTGAAGAAGACTTATAAATAGTCCAAGACTCGTTCACAACTCCTTCATATGCAAAGAATCACCATAGTTAAGAACTTGGTGAAGAAGAAAAGAAAGGAATAACTATAACCCGAGAATAATGCTTCAACCACAGTTGAAGATGACCATGGATTCACCTTATGCTTGAAGATCGAACTCCTCCTTTCTCCTCAACTTCTATGGGCAATATCTAAGAGAAAGAGAGTTGTAGGATTTGAAAAGTTTCATTAGTAGGTGAAAGGAGTGGTATATATAATTGAGGTTCATGAGAGAGTGTGTATAAGAGGTGTCATCATCTTATGCTACTATGTGCCACATGTCCATGCATGGTTGACACGTGTCCATACAAACATATTTATCTTGACATGAAAAACTCTTGAGGATAATCTAGGGATAAGATTTCGGCCATTAGTTATCTTGTTGAGCAAGATATTTCAACTCCACATCACTTTATTCACAAACTGATACACTTTTTCTAAGGAAAGTTGTAAATCGATATCCATCACCTTCTTGAGGTGCTTAACCCATAATGGACTTTGCCAAGAGTTGAAAAAACTATATAGAACCTCCTATATAGCTCCTTGGCTGACAGGCACTCCCATATAAGCTCTACAACTCGATACAACTCAATTAGGGTTTCAACTATACAACTCTTCTTTGTCTTTTCATCACCAAGAATACCACCACTAAAAAATGATTCAAACATGGTGCCTATTTATTTCTCTCTCTCCTATAGATGATGGTAAGAGAGATTAGGGACACTCTAGAGTTGGTAATTTTCACATCAACCCTACATTTTGGGTAAATTGCAAATTGCACCAAAATTGGTACACAAGGCACAAGCATTATTCAAACAAGCTCCAACTTGGAACTTAGGCTTTCCACAGGCCACCACTTAGCATTATTGTGGCAACACATCCCATTATCATATAGATAACGAGGTGTTACACGAAAACGTGTGGAAATCACCATAACCACAGATTATCGAAAATACGGGTTAATTAAAACTGATTGCGGAAAACCGATAAACTGTGAAACTATTACTTTCCAGTCCTCATCCTGCACAGAAACATGTCATATATATACACATACATGAGATCTGATACGTGTCCACAGCTCAGGAATAGCTGTTCATCCATCACATGAGTTCACCACCTGTTCATATACATAAAGGCCCACGTCCGGCCAACAGCAGGATATACAACATCATCGATCGTTCATCGTGAAACAACGTCAAAACACTGCCAAGGACCTGAGAGTTCAGGGATGACTCTAGACTCTACTACAAAACATCCAAAACAGCAGCATGTCCATCACTTGCCTTCTACTGCTCCTCAAGCTGCTCGTCCGCAACACCACGACCATGACTACGTCTACCTCGTCCACCTAAAAAGGGTGCAAACCAGCGGGGTGAGACAATTGAATAATTGTCCCAGCGGGAAACATAACTCCCCACCGCAACTACATAACCTCAGCAAGATAAACTATAACAGTAGATAACTAATAACAGGTATAACAAGAGCAGTCTATGTATATAGGGCAAAGCTATTCTTACTGACAAGCTTACCAGCTGTACAAAAGCATATAACCAGATGTCTTTCACTGGAACATGATTGACAAGATAAGATATATCAATATGTAACATGATTATCAGAACAAGATATAATGCCACATAACTTGATTATCAAGATAAGACAGATTGCCACATAACCTGCAAGGTATAACAGAGATATTTACACAAACAAGGCCTCAACCAATGTTTCGTCTTTGATATGATCAGTGAATACTAAACGGCTGTATTACGTGTTATTATGCCCTGAGGATTTGAACCGTACCGTTCAACTCCAACCTTCGGTTACGAAACCCAAGCCGGTGCCATACAAGGTCAATGGAAGAGCCGGACTCCACGACCTCCCACCTTGTGGTCAGTATACGAGTACAACACAAGCAGGACCGTAGTCACATGCTGAAGTGGTCTTAGCCACAGGGTCAGCTCCATAGGCTACCCTTCCTCTAGCCTGCCTTGGTACAGGTCTCGGTGCTAGTAAAACTGAGCCATGGGCCTGTTCACCGTGCTCTGAGTCATGAACGCATTCATGCTCCACACATCACATATCCTGAGCCATGGGCCTGTTCACCATGCTCTATATACATATCTGAGTCTGCAATCGAAGTTACAGTCTTACCTCCTCATTTTTAGGCTAGGAGCAACCTACACATATTCAACAATATGCGCTTCCAGGTTAACCCATAGGAGAACCTGTTTCACCATCACCAAGTCCTGACGATGATGGATCTATGGCCAGGGAAAACTACATGATATATTTCACTGTGATTAATTAGTATCTTTTACATGGATTGTAAGATTCAACCAAGTTGTATAACATGCAAGATATAACAGAAAGTAAACAACATTATATTATTATTTAATCACATCAACCTGATCCATCTCATGGGTCCAACATCACATGTTACCACTTGGCTTCTTGCCAACCATACAGATCCATCTCAAGGATCATCACATACCACGAGATCTCAATCCCCCATCATGTACTGTCACTGCCTCTCAAGGCTCACATCATCATCATGGGACAAACACATCATACATACAACCTCATAGAATAATTATCAAAGTGATGTTACTCATCACATTTATCTCATAGCCTTTTCATGGCTAATCATCACCTGCATGGTTAGGGTATACAAGAATCATAAGGACTATACTTATTATCACAAGGTGATATTCAAGATACTAGGCTTATCAATCTTTGCATTATTTGATGATCAAGTGTATAAAGCACATCATTAACAAACCATATTCATGCTTACCCTTATCTCGAGATTATACAAATAATCAAGGTGTTCTCTTTATGCAAGTAGTCATGTTGAACATACAGAACAAGCACTACTGTTATCACTATCATTACTGTCATCACCCACTATCATTACCATTATCCTTATCATTAAGCAACCAAACATTGTCATTAACAGATAAGCATAAGGATTACTTTATGTATCTCATTACCACTACCTTCCTCCTTATTATCACTACTACTATTACCATCGTCATTATTGTTATTATGCTACCATAATTATCATTATTACTATAGCCAAGGAGTCAACATCGTTGTATATGCATAGCTATACACTTCCATAACACAAGGAACTGTCGTTAAAAGGTCACAAGACCCTCACCCAAACAACCCACAACAACGGCTAGAGAGGAGTGCAGCAACGCTGCGCGATACAGCGTTACAGGGGTAACGCACGTCAGAGAGGTGTGTCAGGCATCCATGCATATCGGGCAACGCCTGTTGCACCTCCTGCCGGCCGACACACCAAGAAGTGTGATGCCCGTCACAGCCCAAACACAACACCCGATATACATGCTAGTCATAATGGCCAGGTTACTATACTTGTAACAACCATGAGAGAAAGAAAAGAACCTCCACATAATGTGCCACCAACAAAACCAACTCTAACGGCCGACATACCAAAGAAAAGGGCGTGACACTCATCACAACCCAGGCCCTATCGGCCGTCACACACAAGAGGGTATCGCCCGTCAGGGCTATCGGCCAACACACCAAACATAACCTATCGTCCATCACAAGGAAACTTGCCATACAAGGCCCTATCATTCAACTTAAGCAAACCACCATGCCACTTCTTGGTCTAACGTCCATCACAAGGACAAAGGTGTCGCTCAGCACAAGAAGGACCATATCGTCCAACAGGGTCACCACATCGACCAACACTACCTAGCTTAACTTATCGCCCATCACAAGGGCAAGGATATCGCCCAACACCAAGAACACTCTTGTCGTCCTACACAAGGGTACCCATGTCGTCCATCACAAGACACTCATATCGTCCAACACAGGTCATCACCAACCTCCAGCACAAGGAGACTCAAACCCTAGAAAGCAAAGTACACAAGGAAACCCTAAACCCTAAGGGGGATCGGCCACCAAAGGTACAAAAGCAAGGATCTAACTACTAACATATGAACAAGAACATAATAAGAGGTAGTGGAGTTAGGGTTAGAAGCTATGCAACCCGCCTTAAGCTCCAAGCTCCAAGGAAGAAGAAGAACTCCAAGGTCCAAGGGATATCGTCCACCAAAGCTCCTCCAAGAGGGTGTATCGGCCACCACTGCTACTCCAGGAGAGTGTATCAGCCACCACTGCTACTCCAGGAGAGTGTATCGGCCAACAAAAGCAAAGAGGGAAGGAGTGTCGTGCACTCAAGGTGAAGGGGAGACCAAAATATCAAAGGAAGCTAAGGCAAGGGAAAGGACCACCTATATAGAAGGAAAGGGAGGAGAAAACAAGGTAGATCCATGCTATGTGTCGTCCACCCAAGGGACACTTGTCCTAGGGTTCAAGCCAACACTCTAGCACACCAAGAGACACTTGTCCAAGATATGCACCAAGTGTCCACCAAACATGGTCAAGGCTGGACCAAGCAACATGGGTGACACAAGCTTCACTTGGCCGACACAAGGCTCAAGCAAGCCCAAACAAGACACCTCAAGGCCCAAACAAGCTCAACCAAGGCCCAAGAAACTCAAACAACAAGCCCAAGCCTTCCTCTCAACCCTATAGGAAGCAAAGAGAGGGAAACATCTCACAAGATGGCAAACTTGCACACAAAACCCTAAACTTGGGTTATTTGCAAGTAGCCCCTTGAACTCTCAACAAAGCACAACAAAAACCCTAATCACCACTTAGAGGTGATTAACAAGCACCAAAGCACCAAGATTAAGCAAGACAAACAGGGTAAACCCTAAACGCAGGTCAGGGTTCTTACAAGCTAACCCCCTTTAAGGGATTTCATCCCCGAAATCCGAAGAGAAAAGCGAGGGATACTTCCTTCTCATCTCTTCCTCAAGCTCCCACGTGGCTTCCTCAACGCCACGACGCTGCCAAAGAACTTTCACAAGAACCATGTCTTTCCTTTTCAGCTTCTTGATCCTTTTGTCAAGGATCGCCACAAGACCTTCCTCATAGGTCACATCTGCATCAAGCTCAACCTCGACTGGCTGTATCACTGTACCTGAATCCGGATGACTTTTCTTTAGCATACTGACATGAAACATTGGATGCAACATGTGCAACTCTGGAGGCAACTCTAACTCGTAAGCTACCTTGCCAACACGCGCTATGACTGAGTAAGGCCCTATATACCTGGGTGCTAACTTACCCTTCCGTCCAAACCTTAGCACACCTTTCCATGGCGAGACCTTAAGATACACTTTGTCTCCTACCTGGAACTCCAAAGGTCGTCGACGATTGTCTGCATAAGACTTCTGCCTGTCCTGTGCCACTTTCAACTGTTGCTGTATCACTTTGATCTTATCTGTTGTCTGCTGTACTAACTCAGGACCCAAAAGCTGATACTCACCAGACTCATACCAACACAAAGGAGATCTGCACTTCCTTCCATACAAAGCCTCATAAGGAGCCATGTCAATGCTCCGCCGATAACTGTTGTTGTAGGCAAACTCTGTCAAACTAAGATGTACATCCCAGTTGCCCAGAAACTGTAAAACACAAGCTCGAAGAAGATCTTACAAAATCTGAATAGTCCTCTCAGACTGTCCATATGTTTGCGGGTGAAAAGTTGTACTGAACCTTAACTACGTTCCCAACGCCCTGTGCAACTGTTCCCAAAAATGACTCGTAAACTGAGGAACTCTGTCGGAAACTAGCGTTGATGGCACACCATGCAAATGTACTATCTCATCCACATATACTCGAGCAAGTTTCTCAGCTGTATACGTCATTTTCACTGGTAGAAAATGGGCAGACTTAGTCAATCTGTCCACTATCACCCAAATGGAATCATGATTCCTAGTTGTCCGGGGTAGACCAACTACGAAATCCATTGTTATATGATCCCATTTCCACTGCGGTATCGGCAAAGGTTGCAACGTACCTGCCAGTTTTTGATGTTCAGCCTTCACTTGCTGACACACTGCACATCTCTCCACGAACTCAGCTACATCTCTCTTCAAACTGGGCCACCAATACAAGTCCTTTAGACTATGATACATCTTGGTGACACCTAGATGCATAGCATACATCGACGTGTGTGCTTCCTCAAGCACTAACTTCCTCGGCTCATCAACATCTGGAACCACCATCCTATCACGATAGCAAACTAGTCCATCCTCGGACTCATGAAACCCATCACGCTTGTCACTGTCGAACTCTGATCTGATCAACTGTACCACATCATCTGTCTGCTGTGCATCCTTGATCTGCTGTCTCAACGTAGGCTTAATTTGCATCTGTGCGAAAAGACCAGACAATAGAGAAACTTCCATTTGTACATTCATCTGTCGCAGAGAAACAAACATATCTCGCCTATGGCATACCAGAGAACTCAATTGTGCCTTCTTTGAAGAAAGGGAAGAAGACTTCCTGCTAAGCGCATCAGCTACCACGTTCGCCTTACCATGGTGATACTCGATAGTGCAGTCGTAATCATTGATCAACTCCATCCATCGTCGCTGTCGCATGTTCAACTCTTGCTGCGTAAAGATGTACTTCAGATTCTTATGATTTGTAAAAACCTGACATACTTCCCCATACAGATAGTGTCTCCAAATCTTTAACGCATGAACCACTACTGCCAACTCCAAATCATGAGTCAGATAGTTCTCCTCATGCTTCTTGAGCTGTCGTGAGGCAAAAGAAACCACATGATCTTCCTGCATCAACACACAACCTAAACCTTTCTTGGAAGCATCACAGAAAACAACATAGCCTTTCCCAGGCTCTGGCAAGATCAACACTGGAGCACTGGTCAGCTTCTCCTTCAAACTCTGGAAAGCTTGCTGACATCGATCATCCCAAACAAAAGTTACATCCTTCCTGGTCAACTTCGTCATCGACAACGCGATCAAACTGAAGTCCTTGATAAACCTCCGGTAGTATCCTGCCAAACCAAGGAAACTACAAACTTCTGTCAGCGTCTTCGGATGTTCCCAATCCGCAACAGATTCCACCTTCTTCAGATCTACTTTGACTCCTTCGGAAGATATTACGTGACCTAAGAAAGTCACTTCCTCCAACCAGAACTCACACTTACTGAACTTAGCATACAACTGATGTTGACGAAGAAGAGTCAACGCTTGACGAAGATGTTGCTCATGCTCTAGCCTGTCCCGACTATAGATCAAGATGTCATCTATAAAGACTACACCAAACTGATCTAAGAACGGATGGAACACTCTGTTCATCAAATCCATGAAAGCAGCAGGTGCATTGGTTAACCCAAACGGCATAACCACAAACTCAAAATGACCATACCTCGTCCTGAAAGCTGACTTTGGTATGTCATCTGCCTTAATCCTCAACTGATGATATCCAGACCGTAGATCGATCTTCGAAAACATTGTAGCACCATGCAACTGATCAAACAGATCATCTATCCTCGGTAACAGGTACTTATTCTTGATCGTGACCTTGTTCAACTGCCGATAATCTATACACAACCGCATCGAACCATCCTTCTTCTTAACGAACAACACGGGAGGACCCCAAGGCGACATACTCGGTCGGATGAAACCTTTCTCCAACAACTCTTGCAACTGCTTCTTCAACTCTGTCATCTCTAACGGAGCCATCCTGTAAGGTGTCTGTGCAACTGGCTGCGTTCTTGGAACCAGATTGATCTCAAAATCAATCTCTCGGGGTGGAGGAACACTAGGGAATTCCTCAGAAAACACATCTACAAACTCTTGGACAACTGACATCTCCTCAAGACTAGGACCTTTCGCCTTGGTAACCACAACAGTATCCACCACGTGAGCTAGGAACGCCTCACATCCTTATCGTAACAACTTATCTGCCACCATAGCTGATACCAAACACGTCGGAAGAATCTTCCTATCTCCCTGGAAGATCCACTTCTCTCCAGCAACATCAAACACTGCCTGCTTGGAACCAATATCCAAAACAACCTTATACTTCTCTAAGCTATCCATTCCAAGGATAACATCAAAACCATGCATATCAAGTGGTATAAGATCCACTTTGATGCGGTGTCCCGAGAAAGACAAGGCACAAGATGGACACTCTTCTCGAAGCAAAGAGGAACCATCAAGAGGGGTTTCTAACAACAAGCTATCCTTCTTACAGCGAATAGGTAAATGACAGTTTTCAAGCATACTATAGGTGATAAAAGAGTGTGTAGCACCCAGGTCAACCAGAACAGATATAAAGCAAGAAGAAGACATATCAGAATGAAATAACTCCATCTGACCTGTCACCACTCGCGGGTTGACTATCGCCTCCGGCTGACTCATGGCATAGAATCGAGCCGTTGCTTGCTGTCCACGACCTCTGCTCCCTTGAGCAGATGATCCAGCTTGAGATGCTTGACCGTGTCCTCTTCCTCTGCTACCACTGGGATGTGGTCTCTATGACCTCTAAAAACTCTGTCCCGGCTGCTGCGTCACCTCAACATCTCTATTCGGGCAATTGAACTTCCAATGCCCGACTTGTCCACAAAGATGACATGACTTGTCCTCAAACCGTGGCCTAGTTGTCCCTATCACTGCCACAGAAGATGAATTGTGCGCCTTAGACGGTGAAGAAACATAACCTTTCCCCTTACTCAGAGACCACTGAGATGGTACACCAAAACTTCTCATCGCTGACGGTGCTGAAAAACCTGGGCTTCTTAAAGCCACCAAACCTACGTCCTTGAAACTGAGTAGGTCTTTTAAGAGACATAGACTCTCTTTTCTCCCTTACTGTCCTCTCGATCCGTCGAATAGATTCAACGAACGTAGCAAACCGCTCTCGGTTTTCCAACGTAGACAGTGAGGTTTTCAACTCGACACTCAAACCCTTCTCGAAACGTCTGATCCATTCCTCATCTGTTGCCGCCATGTGAGGACAAAACCTCAACAGATCCATAAACTTAGCTTCATACTCGGTGATGTTCATCGTTCCTTGTCTCAGGTTCTCGAACTGACTAACCTTCTCATCCAGATACGTCTTCGGAAAGTATCTAGTGACAAACTCACGTCGAAACACTTCCCAACAGATCACCTCACCAGGCCGCTTCTCTTCTTCGATGGTCCACCAGTGACCAGCACTACCTTTCAGAAGGTAGACATCATGCTTTACCTTGTCTGCTTCGGGGATGTCAAGGATCCAGAAAGCCTTCTCGAGACTTGTCAGCCACAGATCTACATCTGCTGGATCAACCGTTCCAGCATACTCTGAAGCTCCAACTCGGCAAAGCCGCTCGAAGCTCTTCCCAATACCCGATGCTTCTCCATGGGGAACCTGTGCTCGCGGAGGAGGCACTGGTAATCTCTCAACCATGAGATTCATCGTAGCCATTAACTGCCCCATAAGCTGTTGGTAAGCAGGATGTTCAAGTATGGCTGGGTTAAATTGGGGAACCTCAGGCACCCGATCTTCATGTGCCTGTCCATCTGTTCCATCAACCGATGCAGCATCACTATGCTCAGGAGCATGTTCTTTCTGGTTTCCAGACATCTTGGCCTTTCTTCCGCTGAGGGCATAAGATTTTGTAAGAAAACCTAGAAAACTCATAAGAACAGACTCAACCTAGTCCTAAATCCCTGTAGACTCAGCGAACTTATAGCTCTGATACCAAAACTTGTGGCAACACATCCCATTATCATATAGATAATGAGGTGTTACGCGAAAACGTGCGGAAATCACCATAACCACAGATTATCGAAAACACGAGTTAATTAAAACTGATAAACTGTGAAACTATTACTTTCCAGTCCTCATCTTGCACAGAAACATGTCATATATATACACATACATGAGATCTGATACGTGTCCACAGCTCAGGAACATATGTTCATCCATCACATGAGTTCACCACCTGTTCATATACATAAAGGCCCACGTCCGGCCAACAACAGGATATACAACATCATTGATCGTTCATCGTGAAACAACGTCAAAACACTGCCAAGGACCTGAGAGTACAGGGATGACTCTAGACTCTACTACAAAACATCCAAAACAGCAGCATGTCCATCGTTTGCCTTCTACTGCTCCTCAAGCTGCTCGTCCGCAACACCACGACCACGACCACGTCTACCTCGACCACCTAAAAAGAGTGTAAACCAGCGGGGTGATACAATTGAATAATTGTCCCAGCGGGAAATATAACTCCCCACCACAACTACATAACCTCAGCAAGATAAACTATAACAGCAGATAACTAATAACAGGTATAACAAGAGCAGTCAATATATATAGGGCAAAGCTATTCTTACTGACAAGCTTACCAGCTGTACAAAAGCATATAACCAGATGTCTTTCACTGGAACATGATTGACAAGATAAGATATATCACTATGTAACATGATTATCAGAACAAGATAAAATGCCACATAACCTTATTATCAAGATAAGACAGATTGCCACATAACTTGCAAGGTATAACAGAGATATTTACACAAACAATGCCTCAACCAATGTTTCGTGTTTGATATGATCAGTGAATACTAAACGGCTATATTACGTGTTATTATGCCCTGAGGATTTGAACCGTACCGTTCAATTCCAACCTTCGGTTATGAAACCCAAGCCGGTGCCATACAAGGTCAATGGAAGAGCCGGACTCCACGACCTCCCACCTTGTGGTTAGTACACGAGTACAACACAAGCAGGACCGTAGTCACATGATGAAGTGGTCTTAGACACAGGGTCAGCTCCATAGGCTACCCTTCCTCTAGCCCGCCTTGGTATAGGTCTCGACGCTAGTAAAACTGAGCCACGGGCCTGTTCACTGTGCTCTGAGTCATGAACGCATTCATGCTCCACACATCACATATCCTGAGCCATGGGCCTGTTCACCATGCTCTATATACATATCTGAGTCTGCAACCGAAGTTACAGTCTTACCTCCTCATTTTTAGGCTAGGAGCAACCTACACATATTCAACAATATGCGCTTCCAGGTTAACCCGTAGGAGAACCTGTTTCACCATCACCAAGTCCTGACGATGATGGATCTATGGCCAGGGCAAACTACATGATATATTTCACTGTGATTAATTAGTATCTTTTAGATGGATTGCAAGATTCAACCAAGTTGTATAACATGCAAGATATAACAAAAAGAAAACAACATTATATTATTATTTAATCACATCAACCTGATCCATCTCATGGGTCCAACATCACATGTTACCACTTGGCCTCTTGCCAACCATCCAGATCCATCTCAAGGATCATCACATACCACGGGATCTCAATCCCCCATCATGTACTGTCACTGCCTCTCAAGGCTCACATCATCATCATGGGACAAACACATCATACATACAACCTCATAGAATACTTATCAAAGTGATGTTACTCATCACATATATCTCATAGCCTTTTCATGGCTAATCATCACCTGCATGGTTAGGGTATACAAGAATCATAAGGACTATACTTATTATCACAAGGTGATATTCAAGATACTAGGCTTATCAATCTTTGCATTATTTGATGATCAAGTGTATAAAGCACATCATTAAAACCATATTCATGCTTACCCTTATCTCCATATTATACAAATAATCAAGGTGTTCTCTTTATGCAAGTAGTCATGTTGAACATACAGAACAAGCACTACTATTATCACTATCATTACTGTCATCACCCACTATCATTACCATTATCCTTATCATTAAGCAACCAAACATTGTCATTAACAGATAAGCATAAGGATTACTTTATGTATCTCATTACCACTACCTTCCTCCTTATTATCACTACTACTATTACCATCGTCATTATTATTATTATGCTACCATCATTCTCATTATTACTATAGCCAAGGAGTCAACATCGTTGTATATGCATAGCTATACACTTCCATAACACAAGGAACTGTCGTTAAAAGGTCACAAGACCCTCACCCAAACAACCCACAACAACGGCTAGAGAGGAGTGCAGCAACGCTGCGCGATACAGCGTTACAGGGGTAACACGCGTCAGAGAGGTGTGTCAGGCATCCATGCATATCGGGCAACGCCTGTTGCACCTCCTGCCGGCCGACACACCAAGAAGTGTGACGCCCATCACAGCCCAAACGCAACACCCGATATACATGCTAGTCATAATGGCCAGGTTACTATACTTGTAACAACCATGAGAGAGAGAAAAGAACCTCCACATAACGTGCCACCAACAAAACCAACTCTAACGACCGACATACCAAAGAAAAGGGCATGACGCTCGTCACAACCCAGGCCCTATCGGCCGTCACACACAAGAGGGTATCGCCCTTCAGGGCTATCGGCCAACACACCAAACATAACCTATCATCCATCACAAGGAAACTTGCCATACAAGGCCCTATCGTTCAACTTAAGCAAACCACCATGCCACTTCTTGGTCTAACGTCCATCACAAGGACAAAGGTGTCGCTCAGCACAAGAAGGACCATATCGTCCAATAGGGTCACCACATCGACCAACACTACCTAGCTTAACTTATCGCCCATCACAAGGGCAAGGATATCGCCCAACACCAAGAACACTCTTGTCGTCCTACACAAGGATACCCATGTCGTCCATCACAAGACACTCATATCGTCCAACACAGGTCATCACCAACCTCCAGCACAAGGAGACTCAAACCCTAGAAAGCAAAGTACACAAGGAAACCCTAAACCCTAAGGGGGATCGACCACCAAAGGTACAAAAGCAAGGATCTAACTACTAACATATGAACAAGAACATAATAAGAGGTAGTGGAGTTAGGGTTAGAAGCTATGCAACCCGCCTTAAGCTCCAAGCTCCAAGGAAGAAGAAGAACTCCAAGGTCCAAGGGATATCGTCCACCAAAGCTCCTCCAAGAGGGTGTATCGGCCACCACTGCTACTCCAGGAGAGTGTATCGGCCACCACTGCTACTCCAGGAGAGTGTATCGGCCAACAAAAGCAAAGAGGGAAGGAGTGTCGTGCACTCAAGGTGGAGGGGAGACCAAAAGATCAAAGGAAGCTAATGCAAGGGAAAGGACCACCTATATAGAAGTAAAGGGAGGAGAAAACAAGGTAGATCCATGCTATGTGTCGTCCACCCAAGGGACACTTGTCCTAGGGTTCAAGCCAACACTCTAGCACACCAAGAGACACTTGTCCAAGATATGCACCAAGTGTCCACCAAACATGGTCAAGGCTGGACCAAGCAACATGGGCGACACAAGCTTCACTTGGTCGACACAAGGCTCAAGCAAGCCCAAACAAGGCACCTCAAGGCCCAAACAAGCTCAACCAAGGCCCAAGAAACTCAAACAACAAGCCCAAGCCTTCCTCTCAACCCTAGAGGAAGCAAAGAGAGGGAAACATCTCATAAGATGGCAAACTTGCACACAAAACCCTAAACTTGGGTTATTTGCAAGTAGCCCCTTGAACTCTCAACAAAGCACAACAAAAACCCTAATCACCACTTAAAGGTGATTAGAAAGCACCAAAGCACCAAGATTAAGCAAGACAAATAGGGTAAACCCTAAACGCAGGTCAGGGTCCTTACAAGCTAACCCCCTTTAAGGGATTTCGTCCCTGAAATCCGAAGAGAAAAGCAAGGGATACTTCCTTCTCATCTCTTCCTCAAGCTCCCACGTGGCTTCCTCAACGCCACGACGCTGCCAAAGAACTTTCACAAGAACCATGTCTTTCCTTTTCAGCTTCTTGATCCTTTTGTCAAGGATCGCCACAGGACATTCCTCATAGGTCACATCTGCATCAAGCTCAACCTCGACTGGCTGTATCACTGTACCTGAATCCAGATGACTTTTCTTCAGCATACTGACATGAAACATTGGATGCAACCTATGCAACTCTGGAGGCAACTCTAACTCGTAAGCTACCTTGCCAACACGTGCTATGACTGAGTAAGGCCCCATATACCTGGGTGCTAACTTACCCTTCCGTCCAAACCTTAGCACACCCTTCCACGGCAAGACCTTAAGATACACTTTGTCTCCTACCTAGAACTCCAAAGGTCGTCGACGATTGTCTGCATAAGACTTCTGCCTGTCCTGTGCCACTTTCAATTGTTGCTGTATCACTTTGATCTTATCTGTTGTCTGCTGTACTAACTCAGGACCCAAAAGTTGATACTCACCAGACTCATACCAACACAAAGGAGATCTATACTTCCTTCCATACAAAGCCTCATAAGGAGCCATGTCAATGCTCCACCAATAACTGTTGTTGTAGGCAAACTCTATCAAACTTAGATGTACATCCCAGTTGCCCAGAAACTGCAAAACACAAGCTCAAAGAAGATCTTCCAAAATCTGAATAGTCCTCTCAAACTGTCCATATGTCTGCGGGTGAAAAGTTGTACTGAACCTTAACTACGTTCCCAACGCCCTGTGCAACTTTTCCCAAAAATGACTCGTAAACTGAGGACCTCTGTCAGAAACTATCATTGCTGGCACACCATGCAAACGTACTATCTCATCCACATATACTCGAGCGAGTTTCTCAGCTGTATACGTCGTTTTCACTAGTAGAAAATGGGCAGACTTAGTCAATCTGTCCACTATCACCCAAATGGAATCATGATTCCTAGTTGTCCGGGGTAGACCAACTACAAAATCCATGGTTATATGATCCCATTTCCACTGCGGTATCGGCAAAGGTTGCAACGTACCTGCTAGTTTTTGATGTTCAGCCTTCACTTGCTGACACACCGCACATCTCGCCATGAACTCAACTACATCTCTCTTCAAACTGGGCCACCAATACAAGTCCTTCAGACTATGATACATCTTGGTGACATCTGGATGCATAGCATACATCGACGTGTGTGCTTCCTCAAGCACTAACTTCCTCAGCTCATCAACATCTGGAACCACCATCCTATCACGATAGCAAACTAGTCCATCCTCGGACTCATGAAACCCATCACGCTTGTCACTGTCGAACTCTGATCTGATCAACTGTACCACATCATCTGTCTGCTGTGCATCCTTGATCTGCTGTCTCAACGTAGGCTTAATTTGCATCTGTGCAAAAAGACCAGACAACAGAGAAACTTCCATCTATCGCAGAGAAACAAACATATCTCGCCTATGGCATACCAGAGAACTCAACTGTGCCTTCTTTGAAGAAAGGGAAGAAGACTTCCTGCTAAGCGCATCAGCTACCACGTTCGCCTTACCAGGGTGATACTCGATAGTGCAGTCGTAATCATTGATCAACTCCATCCATCGTCGCTGTCGCATGTTCAACTCTTACTGCGTAAAGATGTACTTTAGATTCTTATGATCCGTAAAAATCTGACATACTTCCCCATACAGATAGTGTCTCCAAATCTTTAACGCATGAACCACTACTGCCAACTCCAAATCATGAGTCAGATAGTTCTCCTCATGCTTCTTGAGCTGTCGCGAGGCAAAATAAACCACATGATCTTCTTGCATCAACACACAACCTAAACCTTTCTTGGAAGCATCACAGAAAACAACATAGCCTTTCCCAGGCTCTGGCAAGATCAACACTGGAGCACTGGTCAGCTTCTCCTTCAAACTCTGGAAAGCTTGCTGACATCGATCATCCCAAACAAAAGGTACATCCTTCCTGGTCAACTTCGTCATCGGCAACACGATCAAACTAAAGTCCTTGATAAACCTCCGGTAGTATCCTGCCAAACCAAGGAAACTACGAACTTTTGTCAGCGTCTTCGGCTGTTCCCAATCCGCAACAGATTCCACCTTCTTCGGATCTACTTTGACTCCTTCGACAGATATCACGTGACCTAAGAAAGTCACTTCCTCCAACCAGAACTCACACTTACTGAACTTAGCATACAACTGATGTTGACGAAGAAGAGTCAACGCTTGACGAAGATGTTGCTCATGCTCTAGCCTGTCCCGACTATAGATCAAGATGTCATATATAAAGACTACAACAAACTGATCAAAGAACGGATGGAACACTCTGTTCATCAAATCCATGAAAGCAATAGGTGCATTGGTTAACCCAAACGGCATAACCACAAACTCAAAATGACCATACCTCGTCCTGAAAGCTGACTTTGGTATGTCATCCGCCTTAATCCTCAACTGATGATATCCAGACCGTAGATCGATCTTCGAAAACACTGTAGCACCATGCAACTGATCAAACAGATCATCTATCCTCGGTAACGGGTACTTATTCTTGATCATGACTTTGTTCAACTGCCGATAATCTATACACAACCGCATCGAACCATCCTTCTTCTTAACGAACAACACGGGAGGACCCAAAGGCGACGTACTCGGTCAAATGAAACCTTTCTCCAACAATTCTTGCAACTGCTTCTTCAAATCTGTCATCTCTAACGGAGCCATCCTGTAAGGTGTCTGTGCAACTGGCTGCGTTCTTGGAACCGGATTGATCTCAAAATCAATCTCTCGGGGTGGAGGAACACTAGGGAACTCCTCAGGAAACACATCTACAAACTCTTGGACAACTGGCACCTCCTCAAGACTAGGACCTTTCGCCTTGGTAACCACAACAGTATCCACCACGTGAGCTAGGAACGCCTCACATCCTTATCGTAACAACTTATCTGCCACCATAGCTGATACCAAACACGTCGGAAGAATCTTCCTATCTCCCTGGAAGATCCACTTCTCTCCAGCAACATCAAACACTGCCTGCTTGGAACCACAATCCAAAACAACCTTATACTTTTCTAAGGTATCCATTCCAAGGATAACATGGAAACCATGCATATCAAGTGGTATAAGATCCACTTGGTTGCGGTGTCCTGAGAAAGACAAGGCACAAGATGGACACTCTTCTCGAAGCAAAGAGGAACCATCAAGAGGGGTTTCTAACAACAAGCTATCCTTCTTACAGCTAACAGGTAAACGACAATTTTCAAGCATACTATAGGTGATAAAAGAGTGTGTAGCACCCGGGTCAACCAGAACAGATATAAAGCAAGAAGAAGACATATCAGAATGAAATAACTCCATCTGACCTGTCACCACTCGCGGGTTGACCATCGCCTCCGGCTGACTCATGGCATAGAATCGAGTCATTGCTTGCTATCCACGACCTCTGCTCCCTTGAGCAGACGATCCAGCTTGAGACGCTTGACCGCGTCCTCGTCCTCTGCTACCACTGGGCTGTGGTCTCTCTGACCTCTGAAAACTCTGTCTTGGCTGTTGCGTCACCTCAACATCTCTATTCGGGCAATTGAACTTCCAATGCCCGACTTGTCCACAAAGATGACATGACTTGTCCTCAAACCGTGGCCTAGCTGGCCCTGTCACTGCCACAGAAGATGAACTGTGTGCCTTAGACGGTGAAGAAACATAACCTTTCCCCTTACTCGGAGATCACTGAGATGGTACACTAGAACTTCTCATCGCTGACGGTGCTGAAAACCTGGGCTTCTTAAAGCCACCAAACCTACGTCCTTGAAACTGAGTAGGTCTTTTAAGAGACATAGACTCTCTTTTCTCCCTTACTGTCCTCTCGATCCGTCGAACAGATTCAATGAACGTAGCAAACCGCTCTCGGTTTTCCAACGCAGACACCGAGGTTTTCAACTCGACACCCAAACCCTTCTCGAAACGTCTGATCCGTTCCTCATCTGTTGCCGCCATGTGAGGACAAAACCTCAACAGATCCATAAACTTAGCTTCATACTCGGTGATGTTCATCGTTCCTTGTCTCAGGTTCTCGAACTGACTAACCTTCTCATCCTGATACGTCTTCGGAAAGTATCTAGTGACAAACTCATGTCGAAACACTTCCCAACATATCACCTCACCAGGCCGCTTCTCTTCTTCGATGGTCCACCAGTGACCAGCCTTACCTTTCAGAAGGTAGACATCATGCTTTACCTTGTCTGCTTCGGGGATGTCAAGGATCTGGAAAGCCTTCTCGAGACTTGTCAGCCACAGATCTGCATCTTTCGGATCAACCGTTCCAGCATACTCCGAAGCTCCAACTCGGCGAAGCTGCTCGAAGGTCTTCCCAATACCCGATGCTTCTCCATGGGGAACCTGTGCTCACGGAGGAGGCACTGGTAATCTCTCAACCATGAGATTCATCGTAGCCATTAACTGCCCCATAAGATGTTGGTAAGCAGGATGTTCAAGTATGGCTGGGTTAAATTGGGGAACCTTAGGCACCCGATCTTCATGTGCCTATCCATCTGCTCCATCAACCGATGCAGCATCACTATGCTCAGGAGCATGTTCTTCATGGTTTCCAGACATCTTGGCCTTTCTTCCGCTGAGGGCAGAAGATTTTGTAAGAAAACCTAGAAAACTCATAAGAACAGACTCAACCTAGTCCTAAATCCCTGTAGACTCAGCGAACTTATAGCTTTGATACCAAAACTTGTGGCAACACATCCCATTATCATATAGATAATGAGGTGTTACGCGAAAACGCGTGGAAATCACCATAACCATAGATTATCGAAAACACGAGTTAATTAAAACCGATAAACTGTGAAACTATTACTTTCCAGTCCTCATCCTGCACAGAAACATGTCATATATATACACATACATGAGATCTGATACGTGTCCACAGCTCAGGAACAACTGTTCATCCATCACATGAGTTCACCACCTGTTCATATACATAAAGGCCCACGTCCGGCCAACAGCAGGATATACAACATCATCGATCGTTCATCGTGAAACAACGTCAAAACACTGCCAAGGACCTGAGAGTACAAGGATGACTCTAGACTCTACTACAAAACATCCAAAACAACAGCATGTCCATCGTTTGCCTTCTACTGCTCCTCAAGCTGCTCGTCCGCAACACCACGACCACGACCACGTCTACCTCGACCACCTAAAAAGGGTGTAAACCAGCGGGGTGATACAATTGAATAATTGTCCCAGTGGGAAACATAACTCCCCACCACAACTACATAACCTCAGCAAGATAAACTATAACAGCAGATAACTAATAACAGGTATAACAAGAGCAGTCAATATATATAGGGCAAAGCTATTCTTACTGACAAGCTTACCAGCTGTACAAAAGCATATAACCAGATGTCTTTCACTGGAACATGATTGAAAAGATAAGATATATCACTATGTAACATGATTATCAGAACAAGATATAATGCCACATAACCTGATTATCAAGATAAGACAGATTGCCACATAACCTGCAAGGTATAACAGAGATATTTACACAAACAATGCCTCAACCAATGTTTCGTGTTTGATATGATCAGTGAATACTAAACGGCTGTATTACATGTTATTATGCCCTGAGGATTTGAACCGTACCGTTCAATTCCAACCTTCGGTTACGAAACCCAAGCCGGTGCCATACAAGGTCAATGGAAGAGCCGGACTCCACGACCTCCCACCTCGTGGTCAGTACACGAGTACAACACAAGCAGGACCGTAGTCACATGATGAAGTGGTCTTAGCCACAGGGTCAGCTCCATAGGCTACCCTTCCTCTAGCCTGCCTTGGTACAGGTCTCGACGCTAGTAAAACTGAGCCACGGGCCTGTTCACCGTGCTCTGAGTCATGAACGCATTCATGCTCCACACATCACATATCCTGAGCCATGGGCCTGTTCACCATGATCTATATACATATCTGAGTCTGCAACGGAAGTTACAGTCTTACCTCCTCATTTTTAGGCTAGGAGAAACCTACACATATTCAACAATATGCTCTTCCAGGTTAACCCGTAGGAGAACCTGTTTCACCATCACCAAGTCCTGACGATGATGGATCTATGGCCAGGACAAACTACATGATATATTTCACTGTGATTAATTAGTATCTTTTAGATGGATTGCAAGATTCAACCAAGTTGTATAACATGCAAGACATAACAGAAAGTAAACAACATTATATTATTATTTAATCACATCAACCTGATCCATCTCATGGGTCCAACATCACATGTTACCACTTGGCCTATTGCCAACCATCCAGATCCATCTCAAGGATCATCACATACCACGTGATCTCAATCCCCCATCATGTACTGTCACTGCCTCTCAAGGCTCACATCATCATCATGGGACAAACACATCATACATACAACCTCATAAAATAATTATCAAAGTGATGTTACTCATCACATATATCTCATAGCCTTTTCATGGCTAATCATCACCTGCATGGTTAGGGTATACAAGAATCATAAGGACTATACTTATTATCACAAGGTGATATTCAAGATACTAGGCTTATCAATCTTTGCATTATTTGATGATCAAGTGTATAAAGCACATCATTAACAAACCATATTCATGCTTACCCTTATCTCCATATTATACAAATAATCAAGGTGCTCTCTTTATGCAAGTAGTCATGTTGAACATACAAAACAAGCACTACTGTTATCACTATCATTACTGTCATCACCCACTATCATTACCATTATCCTTATCATTAAGCAACCAAACATTGTCAATAATAGATAAGCATAAGGATTACTTTATGTATCTCATTACCACTACCTTCCTCCTTATTATCACTACTACAATTACCATCGTCATTATTGTTATTATGCTACCATCATTCTCATTATTACTATAGCTAAGGAGTCAACATCGTTGTATATGCATAGCTATAAACTTCCATAACACAAGGAACTGTCGTTAAAAGGTCACAAGACCCTCACCAAAACTCCTCACTACCCTCACCCAAACAACCCACAACAACGGCTAGAGAGGAGTGCAGCAACGCTGTGCGATACAACGTTACAGGGGTAACGCGTGTCAGAGAGGGGTGTCGGGCATCCGTGCATATCGGGCAACGCCCGTTGCACCTCCTGCCAGCCGACACACCAAGAAGTGTGACGCCCGTCACAGCCCAAACGCAACGCCCGATATACATGCTAGTCATAATGGCCAGGTTACTATACTTGTAACAACCAGGAGAGAGAGAAAAGAACCTCCACATAACGTGCCACCAACAAAACCAACTCTAACGACCAACATACCAAAGAAAAGGGCGTGACGCCCGTCACAACCCAGGCCCTATCGGCCATCACACACAAGAGGGTATCGCTCGTCAGGGCTATCGTCCAACACACCAAACATAACCTATCATCCATCACAAGGAAACTTGCCATACAAGGCCCTATCGTTCAACTTAAGCAAACCACCATGCCACTTCTTGGTCTAACATCCATCACAAGGACAAAGGTGTCGCTCACCACAAGAAGGACCATATCGTCCAACATGGTCACCACATCGACCAACACTACCTAGCTTAACTTATCGCCCATCACAAGGGCAAGGATATCGCCCAACACCAAGAACACTCATGTCGTCCTACACAAGGATACCCATGTCGTCCATCACAAGACACACATATCATCCAACACAGGTCATCACCAACCTCCAGCACAAGGAGACTCAAACCCTAGAAAGCAAAGTACACAAGGAAACCCTAAACCCTAAGGGGGATCGGCCACCAAAGGTACAAAAGAAAGGATCTAACTACTAACATATGAACAAGAACATAATAAGAGGTAGTGAAGTTAGGGTTAGAAGCTATGCAACCCGCCTTAAGCTCCAAGCTCCAAGGAAGAAGAAGAACTCCAAGGTCCAAGGGATATCGTCCACCAAAGCTCCTCCAAGAGGGTGTATCGGCCACCACTGCTACTCCAGGAGAGTGTATCGGCCAACACAAGCAAAGAGGGAAGGAGTGTCGTGCACTAAAGGTGGAGGGGAGACTAAAAGATCAAAGTAATCTAAGGCAAGGGAAAGGACCAGCTATATAGAAGGAAAGGGAGGAGAAAACAAGGTAGATCCATGCTATGTGTCGTCCACCCAAGGGACACTTGTCCTAGGGTTCAAGCCAACACTCTAGCACACCAAGAGACACTTGTCCAAGATATGCACCAAGTGTCCACCAAACATGGTCAAGGCTGGACCAAGCAACATGGGTGACACAAGCTTCACTTGGCCGAGACAAGGCTCAAGCAAGCCCAAACAAGGCACCTCAAGGCCCAAACAAGCTCAACCAAGGCCCAAGAAACTCAAACAACAAGCCCAAGCCTTCCTCTCAACCCTAGAGGAAGCAAAGAGAGGGAAACATCTCACAAGATGGCAAACTTGCACACAAAACCCTAAACTTGGGTTATTTGCAAGTAGCCCCTCGAACTCTCAACAAAGCACAACAAAAACCCTAATCACCACTTAAAGGTGATTAGCAAGCACCAAAGCACCAAGATTAAGCAAGACAAATAGGGTAAACCCTAAACGCAGGTCAGGGTCCTTACAATTATTCTATATCTTATGATTCTAAAGCACTTAAGGCACATTCAACATGTGACATATTGCAATATAACCCCTCATCTTGGGTAAATTGCACTTTGGTCCAAAACAAGGGAACATTGCTCAAACAACATTCAAGTAGGACCAAACTTGAAACATAAGTGTGTCACATGATAACAAAACACCTTAGAGGATTATATTAAAGTTCTAAGCAACTTACTTTATCCAAAACAAATAGGGTTATCCCTAAACCCAGGTCAGGGTCCTTACAAGTTATAAACCCCTAACAAGGATTTCATCCCCGAAATCCCATATGAAGGGAGACAATTGTTACTCATGCATCACATCATCAAGCCTCCACATAACACCTTGATGTCATGGAGATGCCATATATTTTGACCAACACAAAGTTCTTCCATTCAAGATCATCATAGAATCTGTCACACATGACACATACTCAACTGTCCTTTTCATTACTGAGTGCAGAGTCAACTCTGTGTCAAGTTACACTTTCTTAGTCACAAAAGCACTATACATACTTTGTATAACTCGGGTGTCAAACCTCACTAATTTGTCACCTTATCAACTTACAACTTTATGTGATAAGATTCTTGATCTTGGGAGTTTACCATACCCCTCGCATAGCTTAGCATTTCTCTTCCAAGGAAAGACTAGAGCTACATTATGTCACCCACTTGGGACTACAAGTCTTATCATACGTCTGTTGTGCCACTCTAATCTACTGACACAACACTAAACTTACTTATGACTTGTACCAACTATCCTGTTAGCTGTTTATTCTCTTGTCATAAGAAGAGGCTACTTGGAGAACTATCTCAGAGGTAACTCTAGATGTTATATGTATAATCCCCCTCAATAGATCTAGACAGATATTATAAAACTTATTTATCTACCTCTAGCCGATGTACAACTTTCTTGGATTTTTCTTGCTTTCAAACTTGATAGGGATATTCTAAGGAATTATACTTAGCTTGATAAACTTTTCCCAAGACAATCCTACAATTGTTCCTTTAATTAATACATCCTCACCGATGTCATGTTTATGAAAAGCATAAACCACTAACATATGATATCCATACCATAGTATGTAATTAGACTAATCTCAAAGTTGGCCCTTGTAGGTAACCAAACATTAATCATCTTATCAGGAGTCATGTTCCCAATTTCTCATACCACTGTAACTTCTTGGATACTAGGATTCCTTACCTTGGTATCCATTACATGTGCCAAAAATACATCACATCCTCATAATTTACATATTCTATTGTTACTACTAAAACCAAACATATAATAGGACCTTCCTTTCATCTCAGGACATTACTTATCACATATAACTTTATCTTGGAACCAAAGTCCAGGACTAAATGATACTTTTCAAAGTACCCATCTATAGATTACTTCTAACCCATGAACATCAAGTGTCATAAGACTCATTTGGCTGTCATGTCCCTGAAAGGAAAGAACACAAGGGAACATATTCCTCATATTACCCCATTGACCGGCCTAAATCGCGCGTCCAAAAATGGAGGCGGATTTGAAGTAGTCGAACTTTTACATTTATAACCCGAAACCTTCTAGGCCCCCGCAACTTTGTTTACGGGGTCAAAGTAGATATATGGGGTTGAACACAGGGACAAGGGTGGTAGTGTTTAGAACTTGGAATCGACACGCTACACTTCGGCAAAGAGGTAAAAGAGATAGTAAAATTCCCCAAAGGGAATAACTGGATAAGATCGTCAAAACAAAAGAAAACTGTAACGACCCTGACCTGGGTTATATTCTAAACCTAGATGTTTTGCCTAATAAGGTTGAGTAGATTCTTAATGTTATCTTGGGAAAAGTAATTAGGGCTCATGAGAAACTTATGTTTCAATTTTGGTCATGATTGAGCAATGTTGAAGCAATGTTTGCTTATTTTGGACTAAAGTGCAAATTACCCAAGTGGAGGGGTTAACTTGCAAATGTTGCATTATAAGATGTTCCTATGATGTTGAGACATCATAAGAATGAATATGATGTATTGGTATGGTTTTCACAAGCTTGGGCACCAAGATTAAGCTTGTAAAGCAATCCTTGTGCATTAAAACCTAGTTTTGGTGTAATGTGCAATTTACCCAAAACCTAGGGTTCAATATGCAAATTACCACCACTAGAGTGTTCCTGCTTCCTCTATGTATAATTTAGAGGAGAAATAATGAATGATATACCATGTTTGATCCCATCATGTATGATGGTAATCTTGGTGATGAAATGACCAAGAAAAGGGTTGAATTTGAAAGCTTAACTTGGGTTGTATCAAGTTGAAAAGATTATATATGAGTGCCTATTGGCCATGGATCCCAAGGAGGTGTCCCATATCGTTTTGTGAACTCTTGGAAAAGGCCATATCGTGCAAAGCACCTCAAGGAGGTGAAGTGTGACGGCCAACAAGTTTCCTTAGAAAAAGTGTACCGGCTTGACTTAAAATAGTGATTAAACCTGGATAACTTATCCAAATGGATAAGTAATGGACGAATTTGCATCTCAAGATGATCCTCAATCATTTTTCAAGACAAAATAAATGTTTATTCATGCATGGACACGTGTCACCCATGCATGACACGTGGCACCTACTAGCTCAAAATGTTGACACCTCAATTTTTGCCTTTCTTCATGATCAACAAGTATATATACCCCTAGTTTGACCCCTTAATGGAATTTTGCGACCGTTACCACCCTCCTACCCTAAGGTATCGTGCATAGAGCTCCCATATCGTGAAGGGATTCTGTGGTATCGTGCATGGGCCTTGGGATATCGCCCATGGCAAGAGCATATTGCCCAAGTAGGTGATATCGACCATATAGGGTGATATCGGCCATAGAGTGAAGTGTTTTGACTCCAAGTGAGTGCCATACCGTCCAAGTGAGTATCATATCGTGCAAAAGGGGTGGCATGTCGTGAAATAGAACAAGGGTATCGTTCATAGGCCTTGTGTATCGGCCATATCAAGTATATCGGCCATACCATGTTGATATTGCCCATAGCAAGTTGATATCGGCCAATTGAGGTGATTTGGCCACAAGTGAGGGGGTATCAGCCACAAGCAAAGTTGTGTCGGCCAAGAGGAAGTACATATCACCCAAGAGTGGTAGGGTGTCGGAAAAGGAGCTAAGGAACTCAAAACTTAACCCTAAGGTAAGATATAGTTGTCTTCAACCTTGGATTGAAGCATGAATTTAGGGTTTTGATCTTCCTTTCTTTTCTTCTTCACCAATTGCTTATCCATGGTGATTGCTTGTATATGAAGGGGTTGTGAACGAGACTTGGACCTTTGATAAAGTCATCTTCAACCTTAGGAACGTGGAGCTTTGGATCTTGGAGCTTTGAAGTCGTTCTTAAGGCGGGTTATATAACTTGAACTCAGTCATGTTATTATTCATCACCTAAATTGCTATACTTAGTGAAATACTTTTAATTCTGAAATTTCCTGAAATAGTTGATGAAATTATGAGTTCTAGTAGTTTCTTAGACCTGTTGACATGAACTATAACAGTTAGAACAAAGGTCTAGAGCTTGAAGATGATGATATCACCTTATAAAAGTGATATCAGGTGCATGCACACAAGCAAGCACCCCTAACCCGATATGATGATGTACCTACTTCACTAAAACGATATAGATATGATTGTATACCTTGTTGCACGATATGGGGGTGTAGTATACACCTCTTGTACGACAGGAAGTCTATTATAGACTCCATGCATGATACAAGGTCAATTGTATACTTATAAGTTGACATGAAACCCTAATTTGGGTAACCCGATATAAGTGAAGAATAACAAGTGCTAATGCACGGTATGATCATATGATACATCGTTGGTACTTAGTATCATGAGGCCTACATGACCTTGCAAGACATTTTTGCATGACACATGACCTTGCACGATAGAGTTGCACGATATACAACCCTAGATAACATGGTAGCCCGACATGGTGATGAGTTGATACCTCTTATACATCATGGGCAACACATATATGTACCATGTGCTCGACATAATCAACCCTAACTATGTGTACTCAAGTGAAGAGTTGACCTAGGTCAATCTTGGAGTATTTAACATCCTAGAGAGGATGAGAGAGAGATAATGAGAGAGATGAATGCTATGTGGAAAACCCTAATCTAGGGCAAAACTGAGTGTTATTATAAATCTAGGGTGATGATGTAAACCTAACTTAGTGTAACAATGAAGGAAACTCTAATTTGGGTATGGGGAAAGAGAAACCCCACTTGGATGTGAATGGTAAACCCTAATCCCTAAAATAGGATAAAGGTATATGAAACCCTAATATAGGGTTGTGCTACTAATTCTATGTGAAGTCTTATTACTGGGTGATGTGTTGTGAAATCCTAATTTCACATAATACTAGGTGAATCCTTGATATAGAAGGATGAATATGTAAAACTCTATTGGAGAATAATACTATGTGAAATCCATAAATGTATGGATTATTCTGTGTGAATCCTCAAATTATAATTATGGAGAATACTATTCCTAATAATGGAATAGTGATTAAGGTTATGAAAAATGTAACACCTAGAGAGATTGATAATGGATATCCTTATATTAATAGTTCCTAACTTAAGGATGAGTCCATAGTATTGGCAATGGTTGTATATTCTAAGTGAGCGACTAATGATCACTACTTTACATGATAAATGTGATGAACTGGTACTTAAAGTATTAGGATGGGGAATACCCTAATATAAGCTATGTGTAAGAACTCAAGTAAGATAAAGGTGTTGAGGGAAGTGATACATCAAGATATGATATATATCACATCCAACACTCCAATACTGGTATACCTTGATGTGTTATAAGTCCAGTATAATTGGATGAATGCTACATGAGAAGTGTCATGTCAATGGTTACATTGAGATGTAATGCACACTGTAGAATGTTGGCTAACATGCCTTATGAAAAGGTTAATCCAAACCTATAAACTATGATGTAATCATATTCTGGCAAAGATGAGAGAGAAACTCATGCTGTGTGTTGAAAATTCATTTAATGATGAATGATGAGAATAAATAAGTATGATTGGATACTTATAATTATCCATATTAATTCCTTGCTATGTGATCCCTAATACAGGGTAATGCTATGTGAAACCCTAATACAAGTTAATGTTGTGTGATCCCTAATACAGGGTAATGTTATGTGAAACCCTAATATAGGGTAATGCTATGTGAAGTTCTAACACAGAGTAATCCTATGTGAAGCTCAAATACAGACTAATGGGTTATGAATGTAATAAGATAACCCTTGTATTACATGGTACTGATATGTAATTGTATCATGATTACTAATCATGCAGATATGTTGAGATGATGAGCATAGCCAGATATGAGCTATGATGTTCTATATATTGAAAATGTTCCATAGGCCTTATAAGCCTTCATATGCTTGTTTAGTGAGAGGTAACCTACAATTAATGAATCTTGTGTGTCACATGATGTGCTAATTATCTTAGATTGTTTATGAGCTTCATGAGCCATTATATGCCTTATTGCCTATTAAGGGGTAATAGGAGGTGGTATGAGATTTGTGTACTATGTGCAATACATTATGTAGCAAGAATCATGATGTCCTTGGTCAGATGATCTGAAGGTATTAAGTTACCTAATAAGTGGTAATAAGTATTCTATGGTGATTTATGGGTTCAAATACCCAAATTCTATAATCATGATGATGAATTTATTAAGAAGTGGAAATGTACTTGATAAGTTGAGGGATTAAGATCCCAATACTTTGTGAAAGGAGTATGGCTACAGGCCATGACTCCACAATGACAATGCCAAGCATTAAATATATGATCTAAGCCTGAAGAGAGTTAATGATGTGGTAATGATTATGTAATGAATAAATGTTATACATGTTCTTTATATTCCTTAAAGGATAAGTGGCATGTTGCTCTTCCAAGATATAGCAACAATGTTTTAGATAAGAATGATATTCTAATATGTTAAACATTGAATTAATGGCTGTTAAACAAATATGATTCCTCTATTCATACTTATCTTCTTAATCTGCAATAATAATGTTACTGGCGGAGGGTTATATCTCTCACTGGGGCAATTTACAATTGTCTCACCCCCGTGGGAATCACATTTTTAGGTGGACGTGCACGAGGAGGTGAAGACCTTTCTGTAGAGAAAGAACAACAACAACAAGGATAGCAGTGACAGCTCAGGTTGAGTGTACTGTCTGTCATGTCTTGTAGATAGAAGTCATATGTGTCATCCTTGTACTCTCAGGTCCTCGGAGTAGTAGTTAATATTTTCGAGATTTTGGTTCAGTGCCTCGAGATTTCCATACTGCATGTGTTCAGCTTAGCAGGATAGTTGATGCTTATAATTCTCAGAAAGAGATGATAAAGAATATGTACATTCGAACAAGAATGTAAATGTGTTACTTTGGTTCTATGTGAGAAAGTTTTCCTTTAATGGATCTTTTGATAAAAAAGGTTTTAATTTTTAGTGATTTTTGGTAATCCGCTGCTTAGTGAACGCTTCCGCTTTAGTTAATTATGTTTTCATGAGTTGTATGCCACAATTAAGTGGTATCAGAGCTCTAGGTTCGCTGAGTCTATAGAGACATAAGACTAAGGTTGTAGAGTATGTTCTAAGTGTCTTCCAGTTTATTTGATAGTATCTTCTACTCACATAGGAGAAGAAGAACTTGAAAATGACTGGAAAACATGAGGAACACATTGCTAAGGGCAATGTTGTTGCACCAGGAGGGGGTGCATGTGATCAGGCAAGAGAAGAACAAGTTCCTGAGAATTCCCATCTTGACCTAATCAGGATAGAGAATCCTATGTTTATGCTCTTGAAGGGTAGGTTAGGACAACAGTGATGCATATAGTAGACTGGATACTAGCATTACGACCTAGGTTACCAGTCTTTAATGCATAAACTTTGGGCTTTGAAAGGATTCCTGAATGACATAGTCATGTTAGAATAGTGGAAATGATGTAAAGATTAACATATGGCAAGAAAGTAGACTCTGCCATAAGTTTGGACAAACAGTACATCTGTGATGGTAGTGCCCAAGGAGGGGCAATAAGCTATGAATTATGGTAAGGTTTCTATAATTTTAGAGACATTTGCCTAGATATTTTGAAAAGCCAAAGTTTTTGGTGTCACTAGTGCAATGAATGCCTAGTGCACCAGGGCAGTAGCCACTAAGTAAAGGCAAAAGCAGCAACATGAGGCAACTGGACACTATGTGTTGAAATCGACCTAATATGGTAGGTGACTTTGAGGGGTAATACTTAAATGAAATATATTCAATCTGATACTTCATATCATGATTCTATGTGTTAAAGATATGAAAGTAGTTGTTTTTCCTTTGACTAGCCCTATAAGGTTCACAAGGGAGGCAATTCCCTAGTAACAATAGAGGACGTGGACAGACGTCCCAAACAGGTCAGATGAAATAGTTTTGTTTTGATATTTCATATTATGATTCTATGTACTAAAGATATGAACAGTGAGAAATATGATAGTAAATAAAGTGCATACTACCTAATCTCAATACTTGTATACCCTGGTCAAGCATATGATTATTGTAGATAAGGCAAGTATGAAACTCTTAGATTGTTATCTTTTTGATTACTCTGATCAAGTAGTCATTTTGAAACAATCTAGAGAGTATAATGAAATTAAATAAGAGGGCTAAGTGAAAATTTTCCAAATAACATACTTAGTGAACATACTCAGTGAACATACTTTGTGAACATACTCAGTGAACATACTTTGTGAACATACTTAGTGAACATACTCAGTAAACATACTATGTGAACATACTTTGTGAACATACTTTGTGAACATACTTTGTGAACATACTTTGTGAACATACTTAGTGAACATACTCAGTGAACATACTTTGTGAACATACTTAGTGAACGTACTCAGTGAACATACTTTGTGAACATACTCAGTGAACATACTTAGTGAACATACTTTGTGAACATACTCAGTGAACATACTTAGTGAACATACTCAGTGAACATACTTTGTGAACATACTTTGTGAACGTACTCAGTGAACATACTTTGTGAACATACTCAGTGAACATACTTAGTGAACATACTTTGTGAACATACTCAATGAACATACTTTGTGAACATACTCAGTGAACATACTTTGTGAACATACTTAGTGAACGTACTCAGTGAACATACTTTGTGAACATACTTAGTGAACATACTCAATGAACATACTTTGTGAACATACTCAGTGAACATACTTAGTGAACATACTCAGTGAACATACTTTGTGAACATACTTTGTGAACATACTTAGTGAACATACTCAGTGAACATACTTTGTGAACATACTTTGTGAACGTACTCAGTGAACATACTTTGTGAACATACTCAGTGAACATACTTAGTGAACATACTTTGTGAACATACTCAGTGAACATACTTTGTGAACATACTTTGTGAACATACTTAGTGAACATACTCAGTGAACATACTTTGTGAACATAATTAGTGAACATACTCAGTGAACATACTTTATGAACATACTCAGTGAACATACTTAGTGAACATACTCAGTGAACATACTTTGTGAACATACTTTGTGAACATACTTTGTGAACATACTTAGTGAACATACTCAGTGAACATACTTTGTGAACATACTTAGTGAACGTACTCAGTGAACATACTTTGTGAACATACTCCGTGAACATACTTAGTGAACATACTTTGTGAACATACTTAATGAACATACTCAGTGAACATACTTTGTGAACATACTCAGTGAACATACTTAGTGAACATACTCAGTGAACATACTTAGTGAACATACTTTGTGAACATACTCAGTGAACCTACTTAGTGAACATACTTTGTGAACATACTTAGTGAACATACTCAGTGAACATACTTTGTGAACATACTTTGTGAACATACTTTGTGAACATACTCAGTGAACATACTTAGTGAACATACTCAGTGAACATACTTTGTGAACATACTCAGTGAACATACTTAGTGAACATACTCAGTGAAACTTCTCAGTGAACATACTTAGTGAACATATTCAGTGAAACTTCTCAGTGAATATTTCGAAAACAAATTACTTAGTGAACATCCTTAGTGCACTTTCTCAGTGAATTTTCCCAAACAAATAAAGGATTGCTGAATGAATTACCTCTGTTAGATATATATGTTTCTCATTTGGTAAATATACTTGGGTGATAGAAGTATGTTCTTTTATGTTTCTTCCTTTCAATAGTATGAAGATCATATGTTAGGGGTTTATGCCATGCATAAACATAAACATTGATAAGGTTGAATTAATGAAAAGAACTTTGTGTGGATTACATATCCATGATATCTCCATGACATTAAGATGTTATGTGGAGACTTGATGGCATGATAAATGAGTAAGATTTGTCTCTCCTTTTTCCTGGGATTTCAGGGACAGAATCCTTGTTAGGGGTTTATAACTTGTAACGACCCTGAACTGGGTTAAATTCTAACCCTAGATGTTTTGCCTAATAAGGTTGAGTAGATGCTTAATCTTATCTTGGGAAAAGTAATTAGGGCTCATGAGAAACTTATGTTTCAATTTTGGTCATGATTGAGCAATGTTGAAGCAATGTTTGCTTATTTTGGACTAAAGTGCAAATTACCCAAGTGGAGGGGTTAACTTGCAAATGTTGCATGATAAGATGTTCCTCTGATGTTGAGACATCATAAGAATGAATATGATGTAGTGGTATGGTTTTCACAAGCTTGTAAAGCAATCCTTGTGCATTAAAACCTAGTTTTGGTGTAATGTGCAATTTACCCAAAACCTAGGGTTCAATATGCAAATTACCACCACTAGAGTGTTCCTACTTACTCTATGTATCATTTAGAGGAGAAATAATGAATGATATACCATGTTTGATTCCATCATGTATGATGGTAATCTTGGTGATGAAATGACCAAGAAAAGGGTTGAATTTGAAAGCTTAACTTGGGTTGTATCAAGTTGAAAAGCTTATATATGAGTGCCTATCGGCCATGGAGCCCAAGGAGGTGTCCCATATCGTTTTGTGAACTCTTGGAAAAGGCCATATCGTTCAAATCACCTCAAGGAGGTGAAGTGTGACGGCCAACAAGTTTCCTTAGAAAAAGTGTATTGGCTTGACTTAAAATAGTGATTAAACCTGGATAACTTATCCAAATGGATAAGTAATGGACGAATTTGCATCTCAAGATGATCCTCAATCATTTTGCAAGACAAAATAAATGTTGATGCATGCATGGACACGTGTCACCCATGCATGACCTACTAGCTCAAAATGTTGACACCTCAATTTTTGCCTTTCTTCATGATCATCAAGTATATATACCCCTAGTTTGACCCCTTAATGGAATTTTGCGACCCTTACCACCCTCCTACCCTAAGGTATCATGCATAGATCTCCCATATCGTGAAGGGATGCTGTGGTATCGTGCATGGGCCTTGGGATATCGCCCATGGCAAGAGCATATCGCCCAAGTAGGTGATATCGGCCATATAGGGTGATATCGGCCATAGAGTGAAGTGTTTTGACTCCAAGTGAGTGCCATATCGTCCAAGTGAGTATCATATCGTGAAAAAGGGGTGGAATGTCGTGCAATAGAACAAGGGTATCATTCATAGGCCTTGTGTATCGGCCATAGCAAGTATATCGGCCATACCATGTTGATATTGCCCATAGCAAGTTGATATCGGCCAATTGAAGTGATTTGGACACAAGTGAGGGGGTATCAGCCACAAGAAAAGTTGTGTCGGACAAGAGGAAGTCCATATCGCCCAAGAGTGGTAGGGTGTCGGCCAAGTATCTAAGGAACTCAAAACTTAACCCTAAGGTAAGATATAGTTGTCTTCAACCTTGGATTGAAGCATGAATTTAGGGTTTTGATCTTCCTTTCTTTTCTTCTTCACCAATTGCTTATCCATGGTGATTCCTTATATATGAAGGGGTTGTGAACGAGCCTTGGACCTTTGATAAAGTCATATTCAACCTTAGGAACGTGGAGCTTTGGATCTTGAAGCTTTGAAGTCATTCTTAAGGGGGGTTATATAACTTGAACTCAGTCATGTTATTATTCATCACCTAAATTGCTATACTTAGTGAAATACTTTTAATTCTGAAATTTCCTGAAATAGTTGATGAAATTATGAGTTCTAGTAGTTTCTTAGACCTGTTGACATGAACTATAATAGTTAGAACAAAGGTCTAGAGCTTGAAGATGATGATATCACCTTATAAAAGTGATATCGGGTGCATGCACACAAGCAAGCACCCCTAACCCGATATGATGATGTACCTACTTCACTAAAACGATATAGATATGATTGTATACCTTGTTGCACGATATGGGGGTGTAGTATACACCTCTTGTACGACAGGAAGTCTATTATAGACTCCATGCATGATATAAGGTCAATTATATACTTGTAAGTTGACATGAAACCCTAATTTGGGTAACCCGATATAAGTGAAGAATAACAAGTGCTAATGCACGGTATGATCATATGATACATCATTGGTACTTAGTATCATGAGGCCTACATGACCTTGCAAGACATGTTTGCATGACACATGACCTTGCACAATAGGGTTGCACGATATACAACCCTAGATAACATGGTAGCCCGACATGGTGATGAGTTGATACCTCTTATACATCATGGGTGACACATATATGTACCATGTGCTCAACATAATCAACCCTAACTATGTGTACTCAAGTGAAGAGTTGACCTAGGTCAATCTTGGAGTATTTAACATCCTAGAGAGGATGAGAGAGAGATAATGAGAGAGATGAATGCTATGTGGAAAACCCTAATCTAGGGCAAAACTGAGTGTTATTATAAATCTAGGGTGATGATGTAAACCTAACTTAGTGTAACAATGAAGGAAACTATAATTTGGGTATGGGGAAAGAGAAACCCCACTTGGATGTGAATGGTAAACCCTAATCCCTAAAATAGGATAAAGGTATATGAAACCCTAATATAGGGTTGTGCTACTAATTCTATGTGAAGTCTTATTACTGGGTGATGTGTTGTGAAATCCTAATTTCACATAATACTAGGTGAATCCTTGATATAGAAGGATGAATATGTAAAACTCTATTAGAGAATAATACTATGTGAAATCCATAAATGTATGGATTATTCTGTGTGAATCCTCAAATTATAATTATGGAGAATACTATTCCTAATAATGGAATAGTGATTAAGGTTATGACAAATGTAACACCTAGAGAGATTGATAATGGATATCCTTATATTAATAGCTCCTAACTTAAGGATGAGTCCATAGTATTGGAAATGGTTGTATATTCTAAGTGAGCGACTAATGATCACTACTTTACATGATAAATGTGATGAACTGGTACATAAAGTATTAGGATGGGAAATACCCTAATATAAGCTGTGTAAGAACTCAAGTGAGATAAAGGTGTTGAGGGAAGTGATACATCAAGATATGATATATATCACATCCAACACTCCAATACTGGTATACCTTGATGTGTTATAAGTCCAGTATAATTGGATGAATGACACATGAGAAGTGTCATGACAATGGTTACATTGAGATGTAATGCACACTGTAGAATGTTGGCTAACATGCCTTATGAAAAGGTTAATCCAAACCTATAAACTATGATGTAATCATATTCTGGCAAAGATGAGAGAGAAACTCATGCTGTGTGTTGACAATTCATTTAATGATGAATGATGAGAATAAATAAGTATGATTGGATACTTATAATTACCCATATTAATTCCTTGATATGTGATCCCTAATACAGGGTAATGCTATGTGAAACCCTAATACAAGTTAATGCTGTGTGATCCCTAATACAGGGTAATGTTATGTGAAACCCTAATATAGGGTAATGCTATGTGAAGTTATAACACAGAGTAATCCTATGTGAAGCTCAAATATAGACTAATGGGTTATGAATGTAATAAGATAACCCCTGTATTGCATGGTACTGATATGTAATTGTATCATGATTACTAATCATGTAGATATGTTGAGATGATGAGCATAGCCAGATATGAGCTATGCTGTTCTGTATATTGAAAATGTTCCATAGGCCTTATAAGCCTTCATATGCTTGTTGCTTAGTGAGAGGTAACCTACAATTAATGAATCTTGTGTGTCACATGATGTGCTAATTATCTTAGATTGTTTATGAGCTTCATGAGCCATTATATGCCTTATTGCCTATTAAGGGGTAATAGGAGGTGGTATGAGCTTTGTGTACTATGTGCAATACATTATGTAGCAAGAATCATGATGTCCTCGGTCAGATGATCTAAAGGTATTAAGTTACCTAATAAGTGGTAATAAGTATCCTATGGATATATATGGGTTCAAATACCCATATTATATAATCATGATGATGAATTTATTAAGAAGTGGAAATGTACTTGATAAGTTGAGGGATTAAGATCCCAATACTTTGTGAAAGGAGTATGGCTACATGCCATGACTCTACAATGACAATGCCAAGCATTAGATATATGATCTAAGCCTGAAGAGAGTTAATGTTGTGGTAATGATTATGTAATGAATAAATGTTATACATGTTCTTTATATTCCTTAAAGGATAAGTGGCATGTTGCTCTTCCAAGATATAGCAGAAATGTTTTAGATAAGAATGATATTCTAATATGTTAAACATTGAATTCATGGCTATTAAACAAATATGATTCCTCTGTTCATACTTATCTTCTTAAGCTACAATAATAATGTTACTGGCGGAGGGTTATATCTCTCGCTGGGGCAATTTACAATTGTCTCACCCCCGTGGGAACCACATTTTTAGGTGGACGTGCATGAGGAGGTGAAGACCTTTCTGCAGAGAAAGAACAACATCAATAAGGATAGCAGTGACAACCCAGGTTGAGTGTACTGTCTATCATGTCTTGTAGATTGAAGTCCTATGTGTCGTCTCTATACTCTCAGGTCCTCGGAGTAGTAGTTAATGTTTTCAAGATTTTGGCTCAGTGCCTCGAGATTTCCATACTGTCTGTGTTCAGCTTAGCAGGATAGTTGATGCTTATAATTCTCAAAAAGAGATGATACAAAATATGTACCTTCGAACAAGAATGTAAATGTGTTACTTTGGTTCTATGTGAGAAAGTTTTCCTTTAATGGATCTTTTGATAAAAAGGTTTTAATTTTTAGTGATTTTTGGTAATCTGCTACTTAGTGAACGCTTCCGCTTTAGTTAATTATGTTTTCATGAGTTGTATGCCACAAAAACAATGTCCAACTGGAGCTACAAGAAAGATTGAGGTTTTAGGCATTTATTAGTTTTTAGGGGTTTTTCATGCAACAGAAATAGAGAGATAATACTAAAGCTAAAGCAAGGTACAAAGGAGAAAACTTCGGTAAAACAAGCGGTAGCAGAAACATACCGTACCCCTCCTCTCAGAGCGGGTACCTCTAATCAAGCATCAACACCCCTCTCGAGGTTGCTGGACTTAAATTATAGTGGAAAGGTTACTAAGGCAACTCCGATTCCGGGCACTCTTGTACTCCAGAATCAGACCAAACACTAGAGCCACAACACCTCTCTCGAGGCTGTTGCGATGGGAAAACACGATTCGGTAGCTAATCGAAACGCGATCCAAGCATGCAAGCTAGAGTTCAGATGTTAAACATAGCAATCATCCAACAAGGGTACCAAACATAAAGCAGCAGGTAATTAAGCTCTTCCACTTCCATAAACAAATAAGGTTCTGGTTACATTGCATAAGTAAGAGAAATAAATGACTCAAATAGTAAAGATAGATGTCGCCTTCTTGATATAGAACGTCGACAGACTACAGCGGACCCTCGAGCCCGATACCGGGCAGAAGCCTAGCCCGATACAACCGTGTCGGGTGGCACACTGTCACACCCCGATCTCACACTAACCACTAATCACGAGATTAGGGCGCGACGGAGGGATTATCACATAAACAAATCACTGAGAACTTTTTTCTTTTTTTTTAAAACCTCGTAATGATATCCGGATTATTGCTGTAAACTAAAACATAAATAACTATTGCGAAAGCATTTCAATTAGACTGGCTAGAGAACATAAACAGAGTTTACAACATGTAACATTGTTTAACAGAAAGTAAACATAACAGTTAATTTACACCTTTTACACATCCGCCATACATACTCTCTCTCACCCACACCATGTCCCAAGGATCGAGGGGAAAGGACTAAGAGACCTCTAACTGCTAACTACGTATACCTTCTACAGACTAAGCGTTAGGATGAAAGGATCCTTCAGATTTCCTGCTGCTGATGATGACCTGAAAATGTTTTGAGTAGAGGTATGAGCCTACTCGCTCAGTGAATAGCATTTCATTTAGCTATCACTAAACAACTCATCAGGTTTATAAAATTGAAATAAACATAAATACAATACAAGCAGGGCAGTTCTAATGACATAGCAGATTACAGAATATAATCGCATTTCTATACAACAACAGATAATTTAAACAAATAAACAGATATAATGAATTGACACAAAAGTTCGGATATATTAATTTACTATGATCCTATATGATTACATATTTATATTATTATGCCCCAAACATATGCAGCGCACTCTACATATGAAGATTTGTAGCGAACTATGATCCCACCGTACAAGACTTAGCGACACACCCGGGAAATGCTAAGTCTGACTGTCCGTCCTGGTTTGCACAGGACTCTCGGGCGCACAAGGGCCCCAGGCGCACAAGGGCCTGTCTGCACTAACTCCGAGTGCTCTGGACTCCTCCCACCATGTAGTGCACAGTCGGAGGGTCTGGGTTACCACCGTGACACAAGCACAGATTAATGTTGAATAACCCCCATTTTTCTCCAGTGCCATTGTGACACAAGCACGTGTTGTTGTTGGACACTGTCTGTCTGCCCTCGTGCCACCGTGACACACGCACAGATTATTGTTGAACACGAGCCCGACCATCTAGGCACAAGGCTAGATCGATCGTTTCACCCCAAAGGTACAGACCGCGCAATGGGGTTCTACGGTGTTGGGGCACCTAAGTCTATTAACTGATTAACATATAACCATTTAAACAGGAAAATCACATTTACTGATTTCATATCAGATCACAATACCTTGTCATTCTAAACCGATAGAGCAATATATTTCAAATCATTGTAATTTCTGAGAAATTCTCATACCATGCATTCAGACAATTTAAAAATGCATAAATAACCCAACTTATTTCAATTTGGCACATACATAGCGAATTTACGCAATTGAACATCTTATTGCACAAATTAAAGAAATTTACTTCACATATGAGAATCATACTCAACAATTATTAATTCTCTAAAATTCTCGAAAAACGTGCACATTAACCCAAATCCTGGTTTGTGCATCACTTAACTCAATTAAGAGTTAATTACATATCACAATACAATTTATTAACAATACTTGAGAATTTCTGGTAATATTTCAGAGAAATGTGCCATTTCATGTAAATATCAATTTACACATATTAACGTCAAAAGATATATGCAATTTAGGGTTTTATTGCATATTTTATTTATTCATATCAACTTTAAAATCGTACATCTGATAATTTATCAGAATCCTTATTGTCTGGGTTCATACCCAATCCATACCATTTTTAGACATGAATTTCTAATTTCAACATTCAAATAAGCAATTTAGGTTCCAATGAACCATATAAATCTACCGATTCAATCCACACTGATCAATTGCTAAATTTAATCATATAACAGCGTCTAGAAGCAATTTATGAAATAAAAAAGTCGGGCGACGCCAAACGCTGCCCTACGCCTGATAACGCATGTTATCAGCGTAATTTGCGCACAAAATAGAAAATATTCAAACGCCTGAGTTATTTAATGATAAATGAATGAAATCCTACTCACAGTGATTTGGACTGTCCGAATTCGTCCGGAGATGCGTCCAAGGCATGATTCCGGGCGATTTATGGGTCTTCTTCTACCTTGGAACAGTCCTGGTTTAAACGTGGCACTCCCACCGCTGCTTGACTTGGGCATCGATCGATGTTGTTTCGTGATTGGACCTCGAGGACGAGTTCAAGGAATCGTTCCTCGGTGCTGTCTAGCGCCCATGGATGTTCAAGATCGTAACTGCAGCTACTGCTGCTCGGGCTAGCTGGGGCGCCGCCCCTTCTGCTTGGGCGCCGCTTCTTGCAGGCTGGGCACTGCAGATGAGTGTAGAGAAGGAAAGGATGGAGGAAGGAGGTGGAGGCGATGCTTGTTGGTTCTAAGGTTATGTCGAGTCGCCCCTCCCTCTCCAGTAGATGTTGGTCGCGCCGCAACTATGTCGATCGGCCGTTGCTGTTCTACAGGTCGGGAAAGATAGGGGCGCAGCTGGGCGCCACTAGGGCATGATCGAGGTGAGGAAGGGAAGGAGGAAGGAGAAAGTGAGGTGGGCGTGGCCGTTCCGGAGATGAAGGGGCCGAGAATCGCCCCTGCAGATGCCCGCCCTAGCTCCCTTGGCTCGCGGTCGATTGACCTGCTCAGCGCCGCTTTGCGACTGTTTTTTTGTTGTTGTTGTTGTTGTTCTGGTTCTGTTTTATCGAGGCAGATAAAGGAGAAGAGGGGTAGCCGACCCTCTTAAAGAAAATAAAAAAAATCAATTACGGGGGTCAAATTGCAACCAGATCCAAAATCCTTGAAACAATCATAACATTTGCCTCGAATGTCCGATTTAACTGATTTTTCTTGCAAAATGCCAAGCACGGAATCCACTACAATCTCAAAGCAAATAATCATGCCAATTAGACTGCCTCACTTGATCAAAGAACTAAACGCATCAGTGAGTATTTAATTCAAATTAATTAACTTAACGATCCACATTGCTATTATCATTGATTGCCTCAGGTGATTCAATCTCAACCATTGATTCACATATTAACTTATTTTGATGAACCATGATGTTTAATATGATATTCAACACTAATCAAGGTGTTTCACACTAATCAAGGTATTTACTGGTTAACCTCAATGTGGGTCATAACACACACCCTCTCAGGCGACACGCCGTGACGGGAGGATTGCATCGTGTGAGGACCCTTGCCCGATACGATCATGTCGGGCAGCACCCTCTCAGGCGACATGCCATGACGGGTGATGCGTATCGGGGTTCGGTATCGTGCCGAACTAGAGCGATGCTCCTAGTATCGGTCTCTTATGTCAGGGATCCTTGTTGGCCGATATCGGCCTGCAGCGTTGCCCGGAGCGACCCTAAGTGAACCATTCCCTCCCTATCGAGATGTGGAAGTGCTCACCTAGGATCTCCCAACACGAGCACTAAGGCACGATACACTAGCTCTTTGCAGCTTTCCTGAAGTGACTTGCGCAGGGTTTTGACCTGACTTTTCGGCTTCCTGTAGCTGCTATTTATAGGCAGTGGTTGGGGGAAGTTATGGTGCTCAGGGCGCCACGTGTCCTTCTTTAGCACTTATTATCGCGGAGTCGGTGGATGGCCGATATCAGTATCGCCCGACACAAGGATGTCGGCTGTCAGTGGACGTGACGAGCGGCGCCTGCCGGTGGGTGGCCTGTGTCGCGTGACGAGCTTCGGTAGTCGTGGCAAGCTCGGCTCCCTGTCGGGTAGATAGGCGTATCGTCTATTAGTCCCTTCTTGTGTGGCATCCTCGTGTCGCGCGCCCATGTATTGCGCTACCCTGTCAGACAATGTGCATATCGGCCGGCTGGAAGGCCGATGTAGGTGGAGCATGTTTGTGGGCCAAAACAACCTTATTGATGAAAAAAGAGTCCAAAATGGAGGAAAACTTTGCAAAAGATGGAAATATTGAATTAAGAGCGTCGTTTGGCTTGTTATTGCAAAAGTACATATAAAAGAGAGGAAAACAGTTTGAAAGGGCAGTTTTGATAACAAAACAAGGGTCAAAAATATCACAAAAATTGGTGTTATCAACTCCCCCAAACTTATCATTTTGATTGTCCTCAATCAATATTTAAACTTTATTTTGTGATGCTTCTTCTTTCCCGGTGTAGTTTTCAGACCAAGGTGATGAGCGAGCAATGATATGCCTTATCGAGAATACTGTTCGACCTCGAACAACAGACTTTATTTCTCCTGCCTTATTTAAGCAAAAAATTTCTTCACAGCTTCGGCGAGACTTAGGTGCATGATTATGAAGTTAGCTTTCACACCAAACAACTTTATTTTTGGGGCAGAGAGTTGTGTGTTGGGTAGGCTAAGGCTTTTTGGGTTTTTCTTGTTTTCCATCGGTCCATCCAGGTAAGGGTCCGTTAGCAGGCAAGTGGTCCCTGTAGTCCAAGCCAGTTGGCTTTAGAGCAGTGATTTCACATCCTACGTACCACTACCCCGAATCTACCATGCCTAAAGATGGGTACTTTTGGAAAACAAGTGTGTACATTTTTTTTCTTTTTCTTTTTCTTTTTCTTTTTCTTTTTATTTTTCTTTTATTGGGCACAACTCTCATGTTTTTATTCACTCTCATAAGGCTATTTTCTCTTTTTGGGATTTTTGTTGGGTAAGGGGGAACAAGAGAAATTTTTGCTGTTTGGGTAGCTTTTTCCTTCTCCATACACGTCTCTTAGCTGTAGCGAGATTATTTTTTCAAAATTTTTGGCATGGATATTCGTAGTCTTTTGTTGTTAGAGGCAGTATTATCAGAAAGATATAACAAAACTAACATCACATAGGTACATAGAAAACAAACTGGCAAGAAGCCGCATCGGGTTTTTACTAATTTAGCGACCTTGTACATATGCAGGGAGACAAAATAAGCAAAATTTTTCAGCGACCTTGTACATATGCAGGGAGACAAAATAAGCAAAATTTTTCAAGTTTTCAAAATTTTTATATGAGCATGCATACGTACACATGATATAAGAGAAGAACGAAAGAACACAAAATGCGGAGTTAAAGAAGCAAATTTTATACCTCCCTCACTGGTACATGGGTACCCCCCCAAACTTACTCCACACTCTATCCCATAGTAGTGAAGAAGACAGGGTAAGGTAATGTTAACTCAGTGAGGGTAGACGGTGAGAATTGGTCAGGCGTCTCTTTATTTGATCTCTACTCCAGGATGGAGATGCTGCAGACAGTTGTACCAGATGATAGATGTGCGTTCAGAACTGCTGGATTTAAATGAGATTAGTCATGCGCTTTTGCTGAGGTGGAAGTTTGAATTCCCTTAAATCAAGTAGACTCTTCAGGATACTTCCGTTGTGAACATGAACAAAAGGCCTGATCATCAGTATCAGCTTCTTTAACCCAGAGAGGGTTGCGCTTGTGTCATGGAGAAGCTGCAATATGTTCTCCTTATTAGAGTCCATTTTCTTTCCCAGGAGAATGCATCCAGAACAAGTGCAAATCTCTCAGAAAGGAAATGCAAGGCTCGTGCAGGTAATGACAAAGATAACCGGCCTATGGTAGATAGAGAGATCTTGAAAACACTTGTGGATACTATATAAGAAGATGATACCCTCCCCATGATGAAGGTGGCTTCATGGCAGATGGAACCGAAATGCCCACATTCAATCCAGGGGCCACCGGAGAAAGGCTTCCACTGTCTTTTGGTGATGGTCCTAAACCACCACAGAAGACATACTATGATAAGGAAATGGACTTCTTTTGACGACCCGGCTGTCTCGGGATTCTGACGTTTCTGTCCGACTATTGTTGCTTCAGCTGTGGCCGCAGTGTGTTTGTCAACTCGACCGAGAGTTTGTTTTGTATGAGCCATACCTGTTATCAAGTTCGTTGAGCATTTAAAAGTTAGGTGGGAAGAACTGTTATCACGAAAAAACTTGTCTCGTTGCAAGGTTCGGGTATCATCCATCAAAACAAAATCCAAGGCGATGCAAGACTGGACGATACGGAGAAGAAACTGTGCTTTAAAACATGTTGCCTGACACGGGTGTGTCGGGCGATATGGTCACATGAAGCAACTTCCCGATAGGCCCTCTTGACGGAAAAATGTGTCGCCCGATATGTCGTAGAGGGCAAGCGCAAACGGAAGTTGTGTCGTGATCCATGCGTGTCGGACGATAAGAAAAAATCGACTAAGATTGTCAACCCGATACGCCGCGCGCGATACGAAACCCGTGTCGGGCAAACAGGCTGTCGGGCTATACCTCTACTCTTCTAGGCTCTCGCCCGACACGAGAGCCAAAGATGGCCGTCCGTCATGCGAGCAAGGTGAGATTACTGCATGGTACGGGTAGCTGGAAAAGTAAGTGTAGCAGCCCGACACGATAAACCCTCCTTACTATATATAGCAATCTCGGCTGGGGGTAAAACGGGCATTTCTGGGGCACGCGTCGGCCATTGAGACAAGTCGTTCCCGAGACGCACGGTCCCATCGGTCTAATCAAGGGCAATTACTCACATGCACCAAGCCGCCCAGGAATGCCATGCGTCTCGGCCCTTGCGATGCCCGAGAAAAATATCACCCGATACAAGCGGTTCTGCGATCCAGCTGAGTTGCTGCGCGATACGGTTAATAAAAAGAGATGCAAGCGGTCAAAACTAAAAACTAGGCAAGGGAGAAGCTATTGATGGGTGAAACATCATTGGCTTAGGGATAAGTCCCCTACCTCATATGGTATTACTCCTCAATGCTTCATAAAATAGAGCAGTGGCCCATAAAATAGGAGAGTCGGTATGCTCGGCGCGTGCACTGACTCGAGCCTTATTACATCCCAAATGTTTATTTTACAAAGAAGAAAATGCATCCTATTCTAGGAAAGAAAGAAGAAAAAAAAACTCGGGCTGCCTCCCGAGGAGCGCTGAAGTTTGCGTCGCCAGCTCGACCGGTGTAGGTTCATCACGTTTAGCCTTCGACAGTACCCATATCCTGCAGGTTAATCTCTGCTCTCCTGACAAAAGCTTCATCCTCATAGTACCTCTTTACTCTGTGCCCATTTACTTGAAAGACTTTGGTCGGATCGTCTTTGTCGTAAAGCTCCATCATTCCTGATGGGTATATCTTCGATACTGTGAACGATCCCGACCATCTCGTTTGTAGCTTCCCAGGAAAAAGACGAATGGAGGACTTGAATAATAAAATTTTATCCCCTTCGCTTACATCTTTTCTCCTTAGGTGGGCGTCATGCCACACCTTCGTCCTTTGTTTGTAGATTTTTGCATTCTCATATGCGTTCTTCCTCAACTCTTCAAGCTCTTGAAGATGCAAAAATCTCTTTTCTCCTGCTTTCTCAAGGTCCATGTTTAAGAATTTGATTGCCCAAAGGGCCTTGTGTTCCAGTTCCAGTGGTAGATGGCAGGATTTTCTATAGATCAGCTTGTAGGGGGTGGTTCCAATGGGCATTTTGTAGGCAGTCCTGTAGGCCCAAAGTGCGTCGTCAAGCTTCATAGGCCAATCCTTCCTTGTTCGACTGACAGTTTTTTCCAGGATCTGCTTAATTTGTCTGTTTGAAACCTCTACTTGCCCTGAGGTCTGTAGGTGGTAGGGTTTAGTGATCTTGTGCTTGACTCCATACTTATGTAGGAGTGCTTCGAACTGTCTCTCTCCAAAGTGCGACCCACCGTCGCTTATTAGAGTGCGTGGTACACCGAACCGAGGAAAGATCGTCTTCTCGAATAACTTGATTACTGACTTGGTGTCGCATGTTTGGGTTGCTACGGATTCTACCCACTTTGATACATAGTCTACTGCTACTAGTATGTATTGATACCCCCTGGATGGAGGAAATGGCCCCATGTAATCAATCCCCCACACGTCGAAAATTTCTACTTCAATCCAACTCGCCATCGACATTTTATTCCTCCGCCCTATATTCCCCGTTGACTGGCACTCTTTGCAGACTTTTACAAATTGTGCAGCATCTTTGAATAAAGAGGGCCAGTAGAAACCTGATTGTAGCACTTTTGCAGCAGTTCTTTTGCTACCCAGGTGTCCCCCGTAGTGGGAGGCGTGGCACTCTCTCAGAATGTTCGCGGTTTCTTCCTCTGGGATGCACCTCCTGTATAAATTGTCAGTGCATCTTCTGAAAAGGAGAGGATCATCCCAATAGTAATTTTTAACATCCGTGAATAGCTTCTTTTTCTGATTATAAGTGATGTCAGGAGGCAGTTCTCCACAAGCAAGATAGTTGCAGATATCTGCGAACCAGGGCAAGTCTTCTTCTTTTGCTTCAGCCAACATCAGAGCCTCGTCAACATAGTCATCATTGATGGGCAGTCCTCCATGTCCTTCAGCTACGATCCTTGATAGGTGATTAGCGACCACATTTTCTGCTCCCTTCTTATCGATAATTTCATGGTCAAACTCTTGAAGCAATAAGGCCCACCTCAACAGTCTGGGTTTTGTGTCTTTCTTTTGCATTAGATATTTTATGGGCCCATGATCTGTATATACCTTGACCTTTGCTCCAATGAGGTACGACCTGAACTTATCGAATGTGAAGACGATCACGACATCTCTTTTTCTGTGGTTGTATAATATACCTGAGCTTCGTCCAACGTGCGACTAGCGTAGCAGATCACATGGTAATTTTTATCTTTCTTCTGCCCCAGGACCGCTCCTACTACATAGTCGCTAGCGTCGCACATCAGCTTGAATGATAAATCCCAATCTGGCGCTTGGAGGATGGGTGGTGATACTAAAGCGTTCTTCAAAGCCTGAAAAGCATTGAGACAGTCATCAGAGAAAACAAATTCAGCATCCTTTACCAGAAGATTGGACAATGGCTTTGAAATCTTCGAGAAGTCCTTTATGAATCTTTGGTAGTAACCAGTGTGCCCGAGGAAGCTCCTCACTCCCGTAATGGACTTTGGTGGAGGAATCTTAGATATTGCTTCAACTTTGCCTGTGTCCACCTCGATGCCACGCCTTGAGATCTTATGCCCCAGAACGATGCCCTCTCGTACCATAAAATGGCACTTTTCCCAGTTTAAAACCAGGCTGTTCTCCTCGCATCTTTGCAGAACCAAGAACAGATTCTTCAGGCAGGTATCGAAGTCCTTTCCATAGACTGAAAAATCATCCATGAAAACTTCTACGATATCTTCTAGAAAATCTGAAAACATTGATATCATGCATCTTTGGAATGTGGCGGGAGCATTGCAGAGTCCGAAGGGCATCCTTCTGAAAGCATAAGTGCCGTAGAGGCAGGTGAATGTTGTTTTCTCCTGGTCGTCGGGCAGGATGGGTACCTGATAAAATCCTGAAAAGCCATCAAGGAAACAGAAAAAGTCATGATGCACTAATCTTTCAAGAACCTGGTCAATAAAAGGTAGCGGAAAATGATCTTTTCTTGTAGCCTGGTTTAGCTTTCTGTAATCGATGCACATTCTCCATCCGGTGACAGTCCTAACCGCCACCTCGTCGCCCTTTTCTCCTTTTACCACTGTCATCCCTCCCTTTTTGGGTACTATGTGGATCGGACTCACCCAGTTACTATCGCTGATTGGGTAAATGATCCCCGCATCCCTTAACTTGATTACCTCTTTCTTGACGACTTCCTTGAGCATCTGATTCAGCTTCCTCTGGGGTTGAGCCAGAGGCTTGGCAGATTCTTCCAAGTTGATGCGATGCATGCATAGGGCAGGGCTAAGGCCTTTGATGTCTTCAACTGAATATCCTATAGCCCGCCGGTGGAGTCTCAATTCCTCCAAAAGTCTGTCCAGCTGGTTTCTTGAAAGATCGGTGTTGACGATGACATGGTTTCTTTCTTCGTGATCTAAGAATTCATATTTCAACCCTTCAGGCAACAGTTTCAACTCAGGCTTTGCTCTGGATGCCTTCCCTTGAGGCTCTCCCTCGAGAGAGGCATACTTCACAGATTCCACCACCTCATCCTCTTCGCTCAAGTCTTCATCAGACAAGTCAAAAAGGTCGAGATACTTCACAACTTCTAGATTTTCAAAGTCTTAATCCTGACAGCTTATAGCCCTCGCAAGGGGGTCCACTATCCGGATGTCTTCTTCTATCTCCTCATAGAATTTATCGTAGCTGTCCGCAAAACATGCAAATTATGACAGGGAAGGACCTTTCATCGCCTCCTTCAGCTTGAAGTCCAGGTGGTCATTTCTGACCCTCAGCGTGATAATCCCCTCAGAGACATCGATCAACACCCTTCTTGTTGCCAGGAAAGGACGTCCAAAGATGATCGGGTAGCGGGGGTCTTCCACTGTGTTAATGATGACTATGTCACAAGGAATGAAGAAATTACCGACTCTGATCAGCACATCTTCAATAACGCTGACTGGTCTTTTAAAGGTATGGTCTGCTAGTTCAATCCTCATATTGGTTCGAACCATGTCGGTCAAACCCAACCTTTGTATGAAGCTCAAGGGCATGAGGCTGATGCTTGCCCCTAAGTCGACAATACCTTTTCACTCGACGTTGTCCCCGATGGCAAACAGGATCATAAAAGCTCCAGGGTCTCTTCTTTTGTTTGGCAGGTCAGGCTTCACGAAAGCTGAGGAAGCAGATGCTAGGTGCACATTCTCAACCCTTCCTCCTCTTCTTTTCTTCGTGATAAGATCCTTAAGGAACTTGGCATAGGTCGGCATCTCTTCCAAGGCTTCAAGAAAGGGAACTTCAAGATGCAGTTTCCTGATCGATTCCATGAACCTTTCATGATGCTTTTTCAGATTTGCCTTTATCAGTTTATACGGAAATGGTAGCCTGGGAGCATAAGGATTTCTCCCACCAGGTAGCTCATCGGAAGACTTCTGTGTAGGCTCTCGAGCTTCTGCTTGTCTACCTTCATCCTCTACCAGGATTGCACCCTCAGGCCTTGGCTCAGGCTCTGGCCTGGTCTCCTCAGTGCGCTCCACCGTCTTCCCAGATCTTAGTACGACCATTCTGGCAGTTTCAGGACCGGAGAGCATCTTTCCTGAAGGGTCCTTCCTTAGAGCTGCTATCTGGGCCAACCGTTGGCTGACCTCACGCTGGCGCGTCTGCAGACTTGCCATCTGGTATTACATAGAGTTCAGAGCTCCAGGACTGGAGAGTGTTCCCTGCGCTAGCTGGTTGATAATTGTGTCTTGTCTTTTTATGAAAGCAAACAACTGACCAACCAAGTTAGGTTGGTGCGAAAACTCGTCTTGGCCTTGACGTTCACCCTCAGAAAGAGATTGCTCACAACAAGGCATGGTGTCAGTGCTTGGTGGAACAGATCACCATTCTTTAGAGTACCTGGAGATAGCATGGAAAAATCAAGTTAGAAAATCGAATTATTTATTTTAGGCTAAGAATAATGATAATAATAGTGAAAGAAAGAAAAGAGTGCTGTCAAGCTCATTTCTAAGCTTGAGGCACATGAGTGTAGTTAGTGGATTCAGATTCGTCTACAGTACCATTTTGCCTTGTCCCCGACAACTGCGCCAAAAAGTTGACCGGCCTAAATCGCGCGTCCAAAAATGGAGGCGGATTTGAAGTAGTCGGACTTTTACATTTATAACCCGAAACCTTCTAGGCCCCCGCAACTTTGTTTACGGGGTCGAACACAGGGACAACGGTGGTAGTGTTGAGAACTCGGAATCGACACGCTACACTCCGGCAAAGAGGTAAAAGAGATAGTAAAATTCCCCGACGGGAATAAATGGATAAGATCGTCAAAACAAAAGAAAACTATCTCCAACTGGAGCTATAAGAAAGATTGAGGTTTTAGGCATTTATTAGTTTTTAGGGGTTTTTCATGCAATAGAAACAAAGAGATAATACTAAAGCTAAAGCAAGGTACAAAGGAGAAAACTTCGGTAAAACAATCGACAGCAGAAACATCCCGTACCCCTCCTCTCGGAGTGGGTACCTCTAATCAAGCATCAACACCCCTCTCGAGGTTGCTGGACTTAAATTAGAGTGGAAAGGTTACTAAGGCAACTCCGATTTTGGGCATTCTCGTACTCCAGAATCGGACCAAACACTAGAGCCACAACACCTCTCTCGAGACTGTTGCGACGGGAAAACACAATTCGGTAGCTAATCGAAACGCGATCGAAGCACACAAGCTAGAGTTCAGATGTTAAACATAGCAATCATCCAACAAAGGTACCAAACATAAAGTAGCAGGTAATTAAGCTCTTCCACTTCCATAAACAAATAAGGTTCTGGTTACATTGCATAAGTAAGAGAAATAAATGACTGAAATAGTAAAGATAGATGTCGCCTTCTTGATATAGAAGGTCGACAAACTACATCGGACCCTCCAGCCCGATACCGGGCAGAAGCCTAGCCCGATACAACCATGTCGGGCGGCACACCCTCTCAGGCGACACGCCGTAACGGGCAGATTGCATCGTGCGAGGACCCTTTCCCGATACGATCATGTCGGGTGGCACCCTCTCGGGTGACATGCCGTGACGGGCGATGCGTATCGGGGTTCGGTATCGTGCCGGACGAGAGCGATGCTCCTAGTATCAGTCTCTTATGTCGGGGATCCTTGTTGGCCGATATCGGCCTCCAGCGTTGCCCGGAGCGACCCTAAGTGAACCATTCCCTCCCTCTCAAGATGGGGAAGTGCTCACCTAGGATCGCCCGACACGAGCACTGAGGCACGATACACTAGCTCTTCACAGCTTTCCTGAAGTGACTTGCGCAGGGTTTCGACCTGACTTTTCAGCTTCCTGTAGCTGCTATTTATAGGCAGCGGTTGGGGGAAGTTATGGTGCTCAGGGAGCCACGTGTCCTTCTTTAGCTCTTATTATCACGGAGTCGGTGGATGGCCGATATCAGTATCGCCTGACACAAGGATGTCGGCTGTCGGTGGACGTGACGAGCGGCGCCTGCCGGTGGGTGGCCTGTGTCACGTGACGAGCTTCGATAGTCGTGGCAAGCTCGGCTCCCTATCGAGTAGATAGGCATATCATCCATTAGTCCCTTCTTGCGTGGCATCCTCATGTCGCGCGTCCGTGTATTGTGCTACCCTGTCAGGCAGTGTGCATATCGGCCGGCTGGAAGGCCGATGCAGGTGGAGCATGTTTGTGGGCCGAAACGGCCTTATTGATGATAAATGAGTCCAAAATGGAGGAAAACTCTGCAAAAGATGGAAATATTGAATTAAGAGCGTCGTTTGGCCTGTTATTGCAAAAGTACATATAAAAGAGAGGAAAATAGTTTGAAAGGGCAGTTTTGATAACAAAATAAGGGTAAAAAATATCACAAAAATTGATGTTATCAACTCCCCCAAACTTATCATTTTGATTGTCCTCAATCAATATTTAAACTTTATTTTGTGATGCTTCTTCTTTCCCGGTGTAATTTTCAGACCAAGGTGATGAGCGAGAAATGATATGCCTTATCGAGAATACTGTTCGACCTCGAACAACATACTTTATTTCTCCTGCCTTATTTAAGCAAAAATTTTCTCCACAGCTTCGGCGAGACTTAGGTGCATGATTCTGAAGTTAGCTTTCACACCAAACAACTTTATTTTTGGGGCAGAGAGTTGTGTGTTGGGTAGGCTAAGGCTTTTTGGGTTTTTCTTGTTTCCCATTGGTCCATCCAGGTAAGGGTCCGTTAGCGGGCAAGTGGTCCCTGCAGTCCAAGCCAGTTGGCTTTAGAGCAGTGATTTCACATCCTACGTACCCCTGCCCCAGATCTACCATGCCTAAAGATGGGTACTTTTGGAAAACAAGTGTGTATATTTTTTTGCGTTTTCTTTTTCTTTTTCTTTTATTGGGCACAACTCTCATGTTTTTATTCACTCTCATAAGGCTACTTTCTCTTTTGGGGATTTTTGTTGGGTAAGGGGGAACAAGAGAAATTTTTGCTGTTTGGGCAGCTTTTTCCTTCTCCATACACGTCTCTTAGCTGTAGCGAGATTATTTTTTCGAAATTTTTGGCATGGAGATTCGTAGTCTTTTGTTGTTAGAGGCAATATTATCAGAAAGATATAACAAAACTAACATCACATAGGTACATAGAAAACAAACTGGCAAGAAGTGGCATCGGGTTTTTACTAATTTAGCGACCTTGTACATATGCAGGGAGACAAAATTAGCAAAATTTTTCAGCGACCTTGTACATATGCAGGAGACAAAATAAGCAAAATTTTTCAAGTTTTCAAAATTTTTATATGAGCATGCATACATACACATGATATAAGAGAAGAACGAAAGAACACAAAATGCGGAGTTGAAGAAGCAAATTTTATACCTCCCTCACTGGTACATGGGTACCCCCCCCCCCCAAACTTACTCCACACTCTGTCCCAGAGTAGTGAAGAAGACAGGGTAAGGTAATGTTGACTCAGTGAGGGTAGACGGTGAGAGTTGTTCAGGCGTCTCTTTATTTGATCTCTACTCCATGATGGAGATGTTGCAGATAGTTGTACCAGATTATAGATGTGCGTTCGGAACTGCTGGATTTAAATGAGATTAGTCATGCGCTTTTGCTGAGGTGGAAGTTTGAATTCCCTTAAATCAAGTAGACTCTTCAGGATGCTTCCGTTGTGAACATGAACAAAAGGCCTGATCATCAGTCTCAGCTTCTTTAACCCAGAGAGGGTTTCACTTGTGTCATGGAGAAGCTGCAATATGTTCTCCTTATTAGAGTCCATTTTCTTTCCCAGGAGAATGCAGCCAGAACAAGTGCAAAGCTCTCAGAAAGGAAACGCAAGGCTCGTGCAGGTAATGACAAAGATAACCGACCTATGGTAGACAGAGAGCTCTTGAAAACACTTGTGGATACTATATAAGAAGATGATACCCTCCCCATGATGAAGGTGGCTTCATGGCAGATGGAACCGAAATGCCCACATTCAATCCAGGGGCCACCGGAGAAAGACTTCCACTGTCTTTTGGGGATGGTCCTAAACCACCACAGAAGATAGACTATGATAAGGAAATGGACTTCTTTTGACGGCCTGGCTGTCTCAGGATTCTGACATTTCTGTCCGACTATTGTTGCTTCAGCTGTGGCCGCAGTGTGTTTGTCAACTTGACCGGGGGTTTGTTTTGTATGAGCCATACCTATTATCAAGTTCGTTGACCATTTAAATGTTAGGTGGGAAGAAATGTTATCATGACAAAACTTGTCTCATTGCAAGGTCTGGGTATCGTCCATCAAAACAAAATCCAAGGCGATGCAAGACTGGACGATACGAAGAAGAAGCCGTGCTTTAAAACACGCTGCCCGACACGGGTGTGTCAGGCGATACAGTCGCATGAAGCAACTGCCCGATAGGCCCTCTTGACGGAAAAATGTGTCGCCCGATATGTCGTAGCGGGCAAGCGTGAACGGAAGTCGTGTCGTGATCCATGCGTGTCGGGCGATAAGAAAAAATCGACTAAGATTGTCAACCCGATACGCCGCGCGCGATACGAAACCCGTGTCAGGCAAATAAGCTATCGGGATATACCTCTACTCTTCGAGGCTCTCGCCCGACATGAGAGCCAAAGATGGCCGTCCGTCATGCGAGCAAGGGGAGATTACTGCATGGTACGGGTAGATGGAAAAGTAAGTGTAGCATCCCGACACGATAAACCCTCCTTACTATACATAGCAATCTCGGCTGGGGGTAAAACGGGCATTTCTGGGGCGCACGTCGGCCGTTGAGACCATCCGTTCCCAAGACGCATGGTCCCATCGGTCTAATAAAGGGCAATTACTCACATGCACCACGCCGCCCAGGAATGCCATGCATCTCGGCCCTTGCGATGCCCGAGAAAAATATCGCCCGATACATGCGGTTCTGCACTCCAGCTGAGTTGTTGCACGATACGGTTAATAAAAGGAGATGCAAGCATCCAAAACTAAAAACTAGGCAAGGGAGAAGCTATTGATGGGTAAAACATCATTGGCTTAGGGATAAGTCCCCTACCTCAGATGGTATTACTCCTCAATGCTTCGTAAAATAGAGCAGTGGCCCATAAAATAGGAGAGTCGGTACGCTCGGCGCGTGCACTGACTCGAGCCTTATTACATCCCAAATGTTTGTTTTACAAAGAAGAAAATGCATCCTATTCTAGGAAAGAAAGAAAAAAAAAACTCAAGTTGCCTCCCGAGGAGCGCTGAAATTTGCGTCGCCAGCTCGACCGGTGTAGGTTCATCACGTTTAGCCTTCGACAGTACCCATATCCTGTAGGTTAATCTCTGCTCTCCTGACAAAAGCTGCATCCTCATAGTACCTCTTTACTCTGTGCCCATTTACTTGAAATACTTTGGTCAAATCGTCTTTGTCGTAAAGCTCCATCATTCCTGATGGGTATATCTTCGATACTGTGAACGATCCCGACCATCTCATTTGTAGCTTCCCAGGAAAAAGACAAATGGAGGACTTGAATAATAAAACTTTATCCCCTTCTCTTACATCTTTTCTCCTTAGGTGGGCGTCATGCCACACCTTCATCCTTTGTTTGTAGATTTTTGCATTCTCATATGCGTTCATCCTTAACTCTTCAAGCTCTTGAAGCTGCAAAAATCTCTTTTCTCCTGCTTTCTCAAGGTCCATGTTTAAGAATTTGATTGCCCAAAGGGCCTTGTGTTCCAGTTCCAGTGGTAGATGGTAGGATTTTCCGTAGATCAGCTTGTAGGGGGTGGTTCCAATGGGAATTTTGTAGGCAGTCTTGTAGGCCCAAAGTGCGTCGTCAAGCTTCATAGACCAGTCCTTCCTTGTTCGGCTGACAGTTTTTTCCAGGATATGCTTAATTTGTCTGTTTGAAACCTCTACCTGCCCTGAGGTCTGTGGGTGGTAGGGTGTAGAGATCTTGTTCTTGATTCCATACTTACGTAGGAGTGCTTCGAACTGTCTCTCTCCGAAGTGTGACCCGCCGTCACTTATTACAGTGCGTGGTACACTGAACTGAGGAAAGATCGTCTTCTCGAATAGCTTGATTACTGACTTGGCATCGCATGTTTGGGTTGCTACAACTTCTACCCACTTCGATACATAGTCTACTGCCACTAGTATGTATTGATACCCCCTGGATGGAGGAAACGACCCCATGTAATCAATCCCCCACACGTCAAAAATTTCTACTTCAATCCAACTTTCCATCGGCATTTCATTCCTCCGCCCTATATTCCCCGTTGACTGGCACTCTTTGCAGACTTTTACAAATTGTGCAGCATCTTTGAATAAAGAGGGCCAGTAGAAACCTGATTGTAGCACTTTTGCAGTAGTTCTTTCGCTACCCAGGTGTCCCCCGTAGGGGGAGGCATGGCACTCTCTCAGAATGTTCGTGGTTTCTTCCTCTGGGATGCACCTCCTGTATAAATTGTCAGCGCATCTTCTGAAAAGGAGAGGATCATCCCTCTCGAGATGGGGAATTGCTCACCTAGGATCGCCCAGCACGAGCACTGAGGCACGATACACTAGCTCTTCACAGCTTTCCTGAAGTGACTTGTGCAGGGTTCCGACCTGACTTTTCGACTTCTTGTAGCTGCTATTTATAGGCAGCGGTTGGGGGAAGTTATGGTGCTTAGGGCGCCACGTGTCCTTCTTTAGCTCTTATTATTGCGAAGTCGGTGGACGGCCGATATCAGTATTGCCCGGCACAAGGATGTCGGTTGTCGGTGGACGTGATGAGCGGCGCCTGCCGGTGGGTGGCCTGTGTCGCGCGACGAGCTTCGGTAGTCGTGGCGAGCTCGCCTCCCTGTCGCGTAGATAGGCGTATCGTCCGTTAGTCCCTTCTTGCGTGGCATCCTCATGTCACACATTCGTGTATTGCGCTACCCTGTCGGGCAGTGTGCATATCGGCCGGCTGGAAGGCCGATGCAGGTGGAGCATTTTTGTGGGCTGGAACGGCCTTATTGATGATAAATGAGTCCAAAATGGAGGAAAACTCTGCAAAAGATGGAAATATTGAATTGAGAGCGTCGTTTGGCCTGTTATTGCAAAAGTACATATAAAAGAGAGGAAAATAGTTTGAAAGGGAAGTTTTGATAACAAAATAAGGGTAAACAATATCACAAAAATTGGTGTTATCACCCATCATCATCCATGATTGTTTATCAAAGAAAAGATATTATCACCTCCTTGATTATAATTGCATGAACTTTCAACTGTTCATGTGTCATCCAATCTTGTTTCATCTTAGGCTCCTTGCCACCAGCATAGGAATTATAAAGATGATTACATGTCATAATTCTTTTCGTTGTTATTGTGTAGTATGTTCATGAACATTTTCTGATTTTATCACATTTTTCATATTCTCATCATGGAAAAGATCTTTATTCTTCACATATTCTTTATGGAATGGGATCACCTCCCTTGTTCCCTTCCCTTTCTCTTATCATGAGGATTGTGCTTTATACTTCCCCATACTCACAGATTGGTTTGAGATAAACCCGGGTTCCATTTCATTGTAGTTAGGATGTGATAGAAATATCCATGCCATATTTTCAGTTTCATTATGCTCTTTAGATTGTCTCAGAATGACTATTTAATCAGAGTAATAAGAAAGATAGTAATCTAAGAGTCCCATACTTACCTTGCCTTCAATAGTTGAATACCTGGCCAGGGTATGCAAGTACTGAGATTAGGTAGTATGTACCTTGTTTTATATCATATACTTTACTTTTCGTATCATCCAAGTCATAAGACTTAGTATCCCATGATTTCTCCAGGCATCTCTTTTACACCTCTTCCTCTTTTATACAGCCAAAAACAATTATAAAACATTTTAAAGTCTTCTGGACAGAATATAAGTCCTCATCCTTTTTATCTCTTCCTCATGTCCTCATAGGACTAATCAAAGGAAGCTCAACGACAACTATCTTTCTTATAACTAACAGTTAAAATTAGGAGAAGACATATCAGGATGAAAAAGCTCTATCTGACCTATCACCCCTTGCGTGTCATCTACCGCTTTAGGTTGACTCAAAACATGGAGTCTAGCTATTTCATGTTGTTGCTTTTACTAGGTTGTAACTAAAGCAACCCTTGCTAAGTCTGCCTTGGTTTTTGGGTTGTTTCCTCCTTTCTTTTCAGACAAAAGGATCTAATATGCCTAACCTGTCCACATCTATAACATGTATTGTACTTATACCCTAGTCTTGTTGGTCTTATACCGATGTAGAAGCTAAATTAAGAGTTCTAACTGGTGGAAAATTGGGTCCTTTGCCCTTACTTGGTAGCCACTTCCCTAGTACACTAGGTGTTTGTTGCATTGGTGGCACCAAAAACCTTACCTTTTTAGAGATATTAGGCATATGTTCCCGAGTTTGGACAGATCTTTTCTTAATTTCTACCTCATTATCCTTTACTAGACAGTTCCTTATCAAATGTCCTACTTGCCTACACTTGTAGAAGACTGTAACACGCCTCCCTAGGGTTTCGTACATAACCAGCAGAAGCACAGCCTAATCCCCATCATTATCCATAATGTGGGGTACTTGGCATTTTAGGGAGGGTTGTCACAAAAAGGTAATCATTGCAAGTAAACAAATAATTCACCATTGAGATTCATACATTATTATATGAATAGGAAACTACAACAACAAGTCTAGAATTCTATTCATCCTTCAACATGGGAAACTAAGCATAACAATAAGCAACTCTATATAATTGGATCGCCTGGAATGGATGGCACCCCACCAGATAACTATTGGATGTCTTCTAGTCTTGGCTTGCTCTTCTTGAGTCCTTACTTGCTCCAAATCCTGGGGACATCGCGTCCCCAGCCATGCAAAGGGAAAAACAACACATCAGTAAACGATACTAGCACTTTATAAAATAAACAAAGTAAATGTACTTGGCATGTAGGGAAATTGACATGAATTAACTTTAAGCATTCTTGAATCATCATTATTAACATAAAGAATTGAAAAGAAATCTTATGCGTCCCTCTGTGACGCCCCCTTAGGAGCACATGATTGCTAGGAAAGCCCTTGATGCTAGGAAAGCCCTTGATGACCCTTTTGAGGTCCATGATCAGGAGCATAACAAAACTATTTCAATTCTAATTACTTGACCATTAACATAATGTTGACATTAACATAAATCATGATTATCTAATCATAACATGAAGGGATTTCTCCCCATTAACATGATATTTTAAACATGATGGGATTTCTCCTACTTGATTATTAACATGATTTTCATGAGTCTTTAATGATAACAATAATGATGGTGAGCATTATAACATAAGACATAGGATGTGGCAATCAGCAAGCAATGATATATTGAACATGATTATAACATTAAACTTGAAACAATAATGTCTAGTTTATATTTAACATGCAAGCAATCATAAATATTTGTGCTCACCAGCATGTCCCGTTTACCTTAGAGCAAGGATGATCCTCGAGTCAGATCTAGGTCAAACCTTCCCTTGACTTGGCTCTACAAACCTATTCATAATTATTAAACATAATTAATCAATACATAGTATTGATCTTAGGTGATTTAGGGCTTGAGTGCATGTGGATCAGTCTAATGAATCAACATTATTATATTAAGAAAATCTGGGTGGACCAAGGTCTCATTAATCACCTTGATGCATGATTAGGGTTTCATGAGTCCAAAATATCGTTTCCAACAAAAAATCAGAAAAAGAGATCAAAACATGGTATGAAAACCTTAAAATTGTATTCTGCTCAAAAAATCAAATCCAACAATTATTTATTCATAATTTTCTGACAAACGGTTGAATTACTATGAATTTTCGAAATGTTGGCCAATGGGAAACTAGGAAAAAGCCACATGGGCGCACTAGCCTGCAATTAAATAAAAAACAAAACTCGACAATACCCCTGAGCAGTGTGATAGAATCATTTGGATGCAGGGGCGTTGTGGTCATTCAATGACCTATGATCTTCTGTGTTGCTCCATGGCAATGAGCCGACTGACAGGAGCTTTGCAAGTCCGATCTTGGACTAGATTCACTGCTCATCTGGAAGAGTCAACCTGCCCATTGTGTTCCTGGAGGGAAACCACACCCAATGATCCTAGGCTCGGGTGCTGAGGAGCTGTGGAGCTCAGGGACGGTTCTGGCCATGGCAGGGCATAGACCGGGATCAAGCAGCAGAGGAGGAAAAACGCTGCGACGGCAGTGAGGAGGCGAAGCAAAACCATCCACAAGCCACAACTGAAGCCAGGCATCTTCTAGCAAAACCAATCATACCAGTGCTACACTGGTTTGCGAGGAAACAACAGAAATAGGGGAACCAACTCGGAGCTTGAAACCATCAAACTAAGGCATGAAATCATCCAAGAAAACTCACGGAACCAGAGTAGGAGGACGGCGAAGCCAACGTATCAGTGTTTCGTGGTCACAGAGGCGCACAAGGGTCATGGCGACCAACGCCGACAAAGGACAAAGCGGCGACCTATAGGATACGCCAACTGGGGTCGTCCCAGGGTAAACGGGAAAAATAGAAAGGGAACCTAGGGTCTATAGATGCTCACCGCGGAGGGGATTTGTCAGGGGCGACCAGAGCTGTGAGCTCGAGGCCGTTGTCACCGGCGGGGGAAGGAGGAGTAGGTCCCGGGGTTTGGCGGCGTGAGAGGAAGAATTGAGCCAGGAAAAACAACTCTGGAGGTTCGAGGGTGGTAAACGATGGACTATATGGGCCTGAGGATGGTTGCCTCAGCCTCAACAACTTCGGCGTCGCGAGGGGGAACAAAGCCCTAATTGGGCGTTTCGCCTATAGATGGTTAGGGAAAGTGAGTAATGGCTCGCTGGATTTAGGATCTTCGCATGAATACAATGGAGAAGAAATCTCCGAAAAAGGTTGAGGGATGAGAGAGAACATGATTGAGAAAGGAAGAGCCTGTAAAACAGTCCTGGCTCGCGAAGGAGTCGGAGGAAGGGGAAGACTCGGGCGCCGTTAGATCTGTGATGGATGGCTGTCGATGCGCACATAGAAGGAAAGAAAGGAAATGGACCACGTGACAGGAGATAAATATGGACTATAGGCCAATTCGACGCAATAAACGAAATTGTAGTTAAAATACAATTAAACTCTAAGAAAACCTTTCCAAAAATATTTGAGGGGTCAAAGTAAGTCAAAAGAAAACCAAATTTGAACCATACATTCATAATGGTGTCTAGACTCTTTCCATATAACTAGTTTTCCATTTTGGCTATATAATGCCCATTGATTTATTAAAAATGATTTTCCTTATTTTATGCATATAGTTGGTGAGATAATGTGTAATATCTTCCCATATTTGTTTCTTTGAGTCTACAAATAGTGATGAGTAATTACTAACCACTAAAACGTCATTGATTATGAGTTTCACACCTTTTTGAGCAACTAACTTGGAGGAGAGAGGAAAAGGGATTATTGGTTACTCCTTATTAAAAGTTATATAAGGAAAGAGGGGGCTTATTGGACAAGAAAAATCATCTCAAGGTGATAAATTCATATCTCAAGCATTTCCTCTTTTTATCTTTTTCTTTTAATCCTCATAATAGATAGGAGAGAGAAAAGGTGAAAAGGAAATCTTATATTCAACATTTTATGTTAATTGCAACTCATTATGGCATGCATATGATGGATAGTATATTTATAGTCTTATTTTAATTTTTCTCACTTTATTTTTCTAAAGGAGTATTTCCATGGCCTTTTTGTATTAAACCCCTAGATTAATTGTTATTTGGTAAAAGTCTCATTCTATGTTTTAAATTATATCTAAAAATCGGGATGTGACAATTCTACCCACCTTAAAACAAATTTCATCCTCGAAATTTCCTAGGGTACTACCCACCTCAGGATTTTTGTTACTTCTTCATATAATTAACACATCAATAAAATTTGCATGGAAAGTGAATTTATTTCATAAAAAGGTTCAAATGAATATAAGCTAATTATTACATCACTCTTCATTTTCCTTCTCTAGTTCCATAGTGAAGATTTTAGCTTGTCTTTTGGTAGGTGGAGAGTGGCCCTTGTTCTGGTCCTGGTCCCTTTTTGTGAGCTTAGGGCAGTTTGACTTGAGGTGCCCAGTTTCTCCATAGTAGTAGCATGCACCCGTACCATACCTGCATGGGCCTGCATGGTTCTTCTTGCATGTCGGACGTTGGGGCTTCTCAACTTCTACTGTAGGCTCAGGTACCTTCCTCTTAGGGTTGTTGGGAGGCTGGTATTGGTTGTTCTTTTGAGGAACTTCCTTCTTGTAGGATCTTCCAGGGTGATCTTCAAGCTCTAGGGCTGCCTGGAGGGTCCTATGGCCTCTTCCTGACAAGGCAAAGCTCAAGTCGGGCTTGAGTCCTCGGATGAATTTCTTCATTCTATGACGTTCATCATAATCATACCCATACTTTTGGAGGACCCTGAACTTCATGGCGTATTGGGTAATAGTCATGTCACCCACTTGAGCCAAGTTGGCAAACTCTAGCTCCTTCTTCTCAATCATTGCTTCAGACACATAATGCCCCTGGAAGGCTTCAACGAACCCTTCCCATGTGAATGGGGGTGCATCAACTTCCCTTGAGTTGAGGAGGTTTTCCCACCATGTGCGGGCTGCCCCCTTGAGCATGTGGGTTGCAAAATGAACCCTAGAGTGTTGAGGACAGTCCATGTCTCGGAAGCAATGCTCCATGCCTCTCATCCATTCCTCAGCTTTGGTGACTACATCAATTTCTCCTTCACCTAAGAAAGAGTCGGGCCTTATCTTTAGGAAGTCTACTAGAGTGGGCTCATGATGCCTAGGCTGATGTTGGCCTTGTGCTAGGACATTGGTGAGTGCTTGGATAAGATCTTCTATGGTTGGCTTATTGTTCTCTCTTGGTCCACTTTCCCCACTAGCATAGCTAGCACCATCATCGTTACCCTTTCCCTTGTCTGCTCTCTTAGGGGCCATATGGAAAAAGGGTCACATAAACCTAGGGTTAGAACATATGAATCAAATTGTAGCTTTGGTGGCCATCCATTTATTTGCTCTGATACCATTAATGTAACACCCCTCCCTAGGGTTTCATACATAACCAGCGGAAGCACAGTCTAATCCCCATCATTATCCATAATGTGGGGTACTTGGCATTTTAGGGAGGGTTGTCACAAAAAGGTAATCATTGCAAGTAAACAAATAATTCACCATTGAGATTCATACATTATTATATGAATAAGAAACTACAACAACAAGTCTAGAATTCTATTCATCCTTCAACATGGGAAACGAAGCATAACAATAAGCAACTCTATATAATTGCATTGCCTGGAATTGCTCTACAAACCTGTTCATAATTATTAAACATAATTAATCAATACATAGTATTGATCTTAGGTGATTTAGGGCTTGAGTGCATGTGGATCAGTCTAATGAATCAACACTATTATATTAAGAAAATCTGGGTGGACCAAGGTCTCATTAATCACCTTGATGCATGATTAGGGTTTCATGAGTCCAAAATATCATTTCCAACAAAACATCAGAACAAGAGATCAAAACATGGTCTGAAAACCTTAAAATCGTATTTTGTTCGAAAAATCAAATCCAACAACTATTTATTCATAATTTTCTGACAAACGGTTGAATTACTACGAATTTTCGAAATGCTGGCCAATGGGAAACCAGGAAAAAGCCACGTGGGCGCACTAGCCTGCAACTAAATCAAAAACAAAACCCGACAATACCCCTGAGTAGTGTGATAGAATCATTTGGATGTAAGGGCGTTGTGGTCATTCAATGACCTGCGATCTTCTGTGTTGCTCCATGGCAAGGAGCCGACTGACAGGAGCTTTGCAAGTCCGATCTTGGACCAGATTCACTGCTCATATGGAAGAGTCAACCTGCCCATTGTGTTCCTGGAGGGAAACCACACCCAACGAGCCTAGGCTCGGGTGCTGAGGAGCTGTGGAGCTCAGGGACGGTTCTGGCCATGGCAGGGCACAGACCGGGATCAAGCAGCAGGGGAGGAAAAACGCTGCGACGGAAGTGAGGAGGCGAAGCAAAACCGTCCACAAGCCACAACCGAAGCCATGCATCTTCTCGCAAAACCAATCATACCAGTGCTACACTGGTTTGTGAGGAAACAACAGAAACAGGGGAACCAACTCGGAGCTTGAAACCATCAAACCAAGGCATGAAATCGTCCAAGAAAACTCACGGAACCAGAGTAGGAGGTCGACGAAGCCAACGGATCAGTGTTTCGTGGTCGCGGAGGCGCACAAGGGTCATGGCGACCAGCACCGGCAAAGGACAAAGCAGCGACCTATAGGATACGACAACTGGGGTCGTCCCAGGGTAAACGGGAAAAACAGAAAGGGAACCTAGGGTCTATAGATGCTCACCGCGGCAGGGATTTGTCTGGGGCAACCAGATTTGTGAGCTCGAGGCCGTTGTCACTGGCGAGGGAAGGAGGAGTAGGTCCTGAGTTTTGGCGGTGTGAGAGGAAGAATTGAGCTGGGAGAAACAACTCTGGAGGTTCGAGGGTGGTAAACGATGGATTATATGGGCCTGAGGATGGTTGCCTTAGCCTCAGCAACTTCGACGTCGCGAGGGGGAACAAAGCCCTAATTGGGCATTTCGCCTATAGATGGTTAGGGAAAATGAGTAATGGCTTGCTGGATTCGGGATCTTCGCACGAATACAATGGAGAAGAAATCTCCGAAAAAGGTTGAGGGATGAGAGAGAACGGGATTGAGAAAGGAAGAGCCTGTAAAACAGTCCTGGCTCGCGAAGGAGTCAGAGGAAGGGGAAGACTCGGGTGCCATTAGATCTGTGATGGATGACTGTCGATGCACGCATAAAAGGAAAGAAAGGAAATGGACCGCGTGACAAGAGATAAATCCGGACCATAGGCCAATTCGACGCAATAAATGAAATTGTAGTTAAAATACAATTAAACTATAAGAAAACCTTTCCAAAAAGATTTGAGGGGTAAAACTAAGTCAAAAGAACACCAAATTTGAACCATACGTTCATAATAGTGTCTAGACTCTTTCCATATAACTAGTTTTACATTTTGGCCATATAATGCCCATTGATTTATTAAAAGTGATTTTCCTTATTTTATGCATATAGTTGGTGAGATAATGTGTAATATCTTCCAATATTTATTTCTTTGAGTCTACAAATAGTGATAAGTAATTACTAACCACTAAAACGTCATTGATTATGAGTTTCACACCTTTTTGAGCAACTAACTTGGAGGAGAGAGGAAAAGGGATTATTGGTTACTCCTTCTTATTAAAAGTTATATAAGGAAAGAGGGGGCTTATTGGCCAAGAAAGACCATCTCAAAGTGATAAATTTGTATCTCAAGCATTTCCTCTTTTTATCTTTTTCTTTTAATCCTCATAATAGATAGGAGAGAGAAAAGGTGAAAATGAAATCTTATATTCAACATTTTATGTTAATTGCAACTCATTATGGCATGCATATGAGGGATAGTATATTTATAGTCTTATTTTCATTTTTCTCACTTTATTTTTCTAAAGGAGTATTTCCATGGCCTTTTTGTATTAAACCCCTCGATTAATTATTATTTGGGAAAAGTCTCATTCTATGTTTTAAATTATATCTAAAAATCGGGATGTGACAAAGACTCTATTTGCTTGTCGTATATTAATATTTTCGACATTTTCTACTATTCCAACATAACTATGCCGATCAAAAATACTTCTAGAGTCCAAAGTTTCTTCATTGGGGACTGGTAATCTTGGTTGTATTGCTGGTATCAGATCCTCTATATGCGTCACTGTTGTCATAACCTATCCAACGAGAGCATTAAAAGTAGGGTTCTCTATCATGACTGGATCAACCTGGCGATTCTCAAGCAGTCATTCTTCTTTTGCCTAATCCCTTACACCTTCTCCAGGTGCAACATCATTGTTCTCAGAAACGTGTTCCTCGTGTTTTCCAAACATCTTAAAGCTTTACCCTTTGTTCTGCATAAGCAGAAGTCACTATAAGATATATTGGAGGACACTAGAAAAGACTCAACACCTTAGTCCTATGTCTTCGTAGACTCAGCAAACCTGAAGCTCTGATACCAAAACTTGTGACGACCGCTATCAACCGACAGCCAAATCGCACATTAATTGCACGGAATAACTGTTAGCAGTGGATTAATAAAAATCACAAAAAATTAAAACTATTTTTGTAAAGAGATCCATTGCTAGGAAACTCTTTATAGAAAGAACTAGAGTAATATATACATCATGGTCCATATTGTACATACATTGTACCATCTCATATCGAGGATAATATATACAAGTTGCTTTGCCAAAACACACACTGAAGCAACATAAAACCTCGAGGCCTATAAGCCAAAATCTTAGATCTTTTATAAAACCATTATGTACTGAATCCCAAGGACCTGAGAGTACAGAGACGATACATAGGACTTCTATCTACAAGATACAACTGTCAACACACTTAACTTGAGCTATCATTGTTGTCCCAGTTGCTAATGTTCTCCCTCTACAGTACAGTCTCTACTTCCTCGTCCACGTCCACCTGAAAAAAAAAATTGTGGGGCCAACGGGGTGAGACACAAGTCCCAACGAGAGATATAACCCTCTGCCAACAATATTATTATCACAGATAAAATGTATAAAAACTGAGCAAAGGATCTATTATGACAATAAGCAAGATTAATTACCGTTTATAAGTAGGACAGAGCAATATCATCTCTTAGAGCATTACAACTACCTAAGATAGAGCAATATATGTCCATATACATGAACATGGCAGAATAATGCCATAACTGAGTAGTTCATATATCTATGACCAAGCATTGGATCATGTAATACTTCAAAAGAAATATGAAGAACATATATAACATTTATCAACTATGTGATACAAAAGTATTACCGCTTCATCCAATATTTCCGTAATTGGTCCTTAAGCAAATATGCTATACGACTGATTACATATTCACAATCACACTTATGCCCTAAGGAGATGAGGTACACCGATCATACTCCAACCGACCACCGCTTAGTCAAAATCAGTACTGTGGCATACATATCACAAAAACAATAAGCGGAAGCGTTCGTTAGTAGCGGATTACCGAAAATCACTAAAAATTAAAACCATTTTACAGAGAGATCCACACATGGGAAAAACTCTTTCATAAAGAACTGAAGTAATTTAATTACATACTAGTTCACAAGTACATGTCATGTATCATCTTTTTCAGAGAATTACAAACATCAACTGCCCTGTTAAACTATACACAGGAAATATAAAATCTCGAGGCACTAAGCCAAAATCTCAAAAGCACTAACTATTACTCCGAGGATCTGAGAGTACAGAGACGACACATAGGACTTTCTATACATATATACAAGATGTGATAACCAGTGTTTCCACCTGAGAAATCACTACCGTTCTCTTCTACTACTATTGTTGATGTCCTTCACCTACTGAAGGATTCCTGCCTCCTTGTCTGCGTCTGCCTAAAAATGTGGATCCCACGGGGGTGAGACAATTGTAAATTGCCCCAGCGAGAGATAGAACTCTCCACAAAAACATTATTATTGCAGTTTAATTGAATAAAACTGTGTAGATGAATTATATATTCAACAGCAGATAGATCAATGTCTAAATAGATTAGAGCAATATTCTTATTCAGAGCATTTCAACTATAACTTGATAAAGCAGCATGATACTTATTCAATGAGGAATTAAAGTACATATATAACATTTATCCTTCTAGGATATGCTCAACTGAGTAACATAAACCTTCTCATTCAGTACGAGATTATATGGCAGAGACATCAGGTGTCAAACTGTAATTAGTTTGCCAGGGTATATTGACATCTTCGCTATAGCGTTATAGTCATATCATATACTCTCTTCAGGCTTAGATCACACAGCTAAAGCCCTAGTATTGTCTTGTGGAGTCATGGCCTGTAGCCATACTCTTTTCAGGGTTATGGCACACAACCTATCCTATACATAGATGATAACACACACTCATCCCTACAGGGCATTAGGATATAACTACTCAATTACCCCCACATATTCAAAAATATGTATTCTGAGTTTAACTTGTTTCACCATTCAGCAAATTCTGACACTGATGGATCTGTGGCCAGGGCAACTACATTATATGATATCACTTGATTAATTAAGTGTATTACCATATTCCTTTAACATCAAACAAGTTTCCAAACATTAAATATTCTGACAATTGCTACAAAGAATGGGTAATACTTTCATCAAGTATTGTTCAACTCTTTAATAAAGTATTGGGATCTTAATCCCTCATCTCATCAGGTACATTTCCATTTCTTAACAAGTTCATCATCATGATTATATAATATGGGTATTCAAGCCCTCAGTTCATCATTAAAAACTTGTTACTACTTATTAGGTAACTTAATACCTTCAGGTCATCTGACCAAGGTAATCATGATTCTTGCTACACAAGCATTCTACATAGCTCACAAAGCTCATTTCACCTCTTGTTGCCTCTTAGTAGGCAACAAGGCATATTATGGCTCATTAACAACTTTAATAAAAGAAACGTCAAAGCTCATACCTGGCTATGTTCATCTTCTCATGATACCTACATGGTTAGTACTTCATGATAACAGTTATAATGCTTACATATCAGCACCATGCAACACAAAGTAATACCACTATTCCCTTTTTAGGGTTAGGATTTCTCTTACATATCATCACCCTCCATTAGGGTTTTCCATAAATAACCATTCAGGTTCTCAAGATCATATTATTAATGATCAAGCCCTATTTCATTGCTTCACACAACTAGGAGCCAACATTGAAAACATAAGTATTTAATCATGCTTATTTATTCTCATCACTTATCACTAAATGAATTATCAACACAAGATATAAGTTCCTCTCTCAACTTTACCAGAATATGATTACATCATACTCTATTGTTTTGGCTTAACCCTTTCATAAGGCATATTAGCCTACACTTATCAAAGTGCATTACATCTCAATGTAACAATTGACATGGCATACTTTATGTATTAATCACCCAAGTATATTGGATTTAAAATACATCAAGGTGTATCAATCTTGAAGTGCTAGATGTGATACCTATCATATCTTGATGTATCACTTCCCTCATCACCTTTATCTTAAGTTCATCAACTTATCTTGTATTAGGGTATCTCTCATCCTAATACTTTATGCACCAGTTCATCACATTTATCATGTAATGTATTGGTTATAAATCACTTATTTGAAATATGAAACCATTATTAATGATATGGATTCATCTCGAATTAAGGAACTATTGACATAAAGATATCCATTATCAACCTCTTTAGGTGTTTCACTTATAAATATATTAGTCACTATTCCATTATTAGGAATAGGGTTTTCCATCTTTATAAATTAAGGTTCACATAACATCTCCCCATATATGGGTTTCACATAGCATTACCTGAAATTAGGGTTTCTCAACTCAACCCAAAGTTAGAGTTATGATTTATCATCATATTGTCCAAGATTAGGGTTTCATACACTATAACCCATGATTTGGGCTTCACATACCTTTACTCTGTATCAGGGTTAGAATTTCATATCAAGGTGTCACATATCATTACACATCATTACCTTAGGTTAGAGTTTCACATCACATCATTACATTAGGGTTTCACTTGACATCACCCTCAATTAGGGTTTCACATGTCATCACCCTTGATTAGGGTTTTACATAACATATCTGTATTAGGGTTTCACTTAAGATAACCCTTGATTAAGGTTCCTCATGACATCACCCTCACTTAGGGTTTCACATATCATCATCTGTATTTAGGGTTTCATATGACATCACCCTCAATTAGGGTTTTACCAAGCATTACCCTAAATTAGGGTTTCACCAAACATTGCCCTAAATTAGGGTTTCACCAAGCATTGCCCTAAATTAGGGTTGGGATTCATCAACCTTCTCAATTAGCGTTTCATGATCTCTTTATCAATGATCATACCCTAATTACATATTCTATTTATTTTGAATGTGTTGAGGCTGGATTGCTACATGATTATTATACATGTATGAATTTCTCTAGCTCGTCCTCTCTAGGGTGTTCATTACTCCAATCTTGATTAGATTGAGTCAATCCTTTATTCAATTACATACATTTAGGGTTAGCATAGTGTATTGAGTCATTGATTCCATAAGCATCAAACGTTAACCCCTCTAAGGGTACCAATCATCTAAGTACATTAGGGATTCAACCATTGTACTAGGGATCAACTGATCTATCATCACTTTAAGTCTTTAATCAATTTTGTATATGTTGAACCTCTATTCGATTTTGACCCTTGAATCTCCAAACGGTTTGAAGTCAAACATACCCAAATGGTTTTGAACAATCATGTCCAAACAATTTTGAACAACCATGCCCAAATGGTTTGAGACCATTTAGACCTCCAAACGGTCTTGGTCTCAACCTCAAACGGTTTTGAAAACCGTTTCCATTCAATTAGTTTTGGAAACCCTAAACACTAAACGATCTTGAAGATCTTCAATCATCAAACGGTTTAGAAACCATTTCCTTCCAAACAGTCAACTCAAATCCAGTGGTCAACACAATCTAAATGGTCAACTCAATCCAAATGGTCAACTGTCCCAAACGGTTTTGAACCCAATTCCTCAAACGGTTTGGTGAAACCGATTGATCAATTTTATTGGAAACCGATTGGAGTTGCAATTTTTGGGAAAAGTGTCCAAGATGATGTCATCATCATCTACCTTCGTTTCTAAGGTTCACATTACTACTAATTTCATAGAATCATCCATTACAACAAGCAATTAATCAAGAAGAAGGAGAAATCAACATAACTTGTAAAATTGGAATTGAATAATGATGTAAATGGGTTCAAGTTATATAACCCGCCTTCAAGAATGCTTCAAAGCTCCCACTCCACGTCTTTAATGGTGGTTGAATATTTCTCAAATATCCTAAGCTCATACTCAACTCTTTGAGTGAAAAAGATTGGCTAGGATTGAAGATTGATTGGAGAAAAGAAGAAATCAAGCATTGATTTGTGATTTCCACAATGAATTCGTGGTTGAAGATGATCAAGGAGCTTAACTACAGGTTGGAGTTCATTCCCATGCTGCTCCTAAGTTCCCTTGTGCTCGTCCAAAGCAAGGAAGAAAGAAAATCTGAAAAAGAGTCTTTGGTTGAATGGGAAATGAAGTGTTTATAAAGGAATTTCAAGGAGAGAGAAAGTTGAAAAGCAATCCTTCAACTCCCCAAAATGGTGCCACTTAACCCCCTCTACTCCTTGCATACTAAGGCATCCTCCTTTGCCTTTAATTTTTCTTCATTATCCACAATTTAAAGGAAAAGCAATTAAGCACCTTAATTCATATAATAATAATATCCATAATTGAGTGGATATTACTTTTGATTAACTAATGTGAGCAGACTCTCCACTCACTTAGATATTTTCGTGGCCTTTGCAAGGCATAAGGACGTCCACACTTATCTAATTTCAGCCATCTAATTTTTGGTTGAAGGGCACTTCAATTAACATATTTATTTGAAGTGGTATTTTGCATATTGAACCCTAGGTTTTGTGTAAATTGCACATTATACCAAAACTAGGTTTTAATGCACAAAGATTGCTCAGCAAGCTCTATCTTGGTGCTCAAGCTTGTGGAAGCCATACCACTGCATCATACTAATTCCTATGATGCTTCAACATCTGAGGAACATTTTACCATGTACAATTTGCAAGTTAACCCCTCAACTTGGGTAATTTGCACTTTAGTCCAAAATAGGCAAAACATTGTTTCAACATTATTCAAAAAGGACTAAATTTGAAACATAAGTTCCTCTTGATCCTTAATTACTTTTCAAAAGATAAGAGCAAGCATATAATCAACTTTATTAAGAAAAACATCTAGGGTTTAGGCTTAACCCAGGTCAGGGATATTACAAATTATCCACCCCTAACAAGGATTTCATCCCCGAAATCCCAGGAAAACGAAGATAGTTGTTACTCATGTCATCATATCTCTAGATAGCATCTCAATGTCATGGAGATTGCATAAAGCTGTGTCCAGTGCCAGGTTCTCCTACTCAGACTTATCATTTCCGTCTTTCTTTTTGTTAAAGGTACATATTTTATCTTTGGAATCAAAATCCTAGATGAACTGATACTTTCTCAAGCAATAGAGCACTTTTTAACTCATGAACATCAAGTGTCATAAGACTCATTTGATTGCCATGTCCCTAAAGGAAAGGATACAAAGGAAAAAATTCCTTTTATCATCCCCTCATTCCCCAGGGTTATTTATCAAAGAAGACACATGTATTTAGTTGAGAAAACCCACTTAGTAACTCTTATTTAGTTGGGAAAGTTCACTTAGCAATCCCTATATAGTTGGGAAAGTTCACTTTGCAATCCCTATATAGTTGGGAAAGCTCACTTAGCAATCCCTATATAGTTGGGAAAGTTCACTTAGCAATCCCTATATAGTTGGGAAAGTTCACTTAACAATCCCTATATAGTTGGGAAAGTTCACTTAGCAATACCTATATAGTTCATTCCTTTCTTTATTATTATCTAACATGTTCATGAACATTTTGTGGTTTTATCACATTTCCCATTTCCACATCATGGGAAAAGATCTTTGTTATTCACACATGCTTTATCAGATAGGGATCATCTCCCTTGTTCTTATTCTCATTTCATGAGGATCATATTCTTTTTCTTCCTTATGCACACAGATTGATCTCAAATTATCTCAGATTTCCTCTTTCTCATACTTAGAATGTGATACAATTATCTATACCATATTTTCAATTTCATTATACTCATTAGATTGTCTCAGAATGACTACTTGACCAGAGTAATAAAAAAGATAACAATATAAGAGTTCCATACTTACCCTATCCCCAATAATTATATACATGGCCAAGGTATACAAGTATTGAGATTAGGTGGCATGCACTTTATGTACTATTATATTCCTTACTTTTTGTATCATCATTATCACATGATTTAACATTCCTGGACTTCCTCCAGGTACCACATGTATACCTCTTCCTTTTTCACACAGATATGAGAAATTATAAAGCATTTAAAAGAATACTGAACAAAATATAAATCCTCATCTTCCTTGTGTCCTCATAGGACTAATCAAAGGAAGCTCAAAACAACTACTTTCTTATTTTTAACACATAGAATCATGAAATGAAATATCAGAATGAATCTATTTCATATGACCTGTCACAACCCAAGGGTTGACTATTACATCAGGTTGATTCATTGCATAAAACCTCACAGTTGCTTGTTGTTGACCCTGTGCTCGATTGTTGGGTGTTGATGAACCAGCTTGGGACGCTTGTCCACGTCCTCTAGTGTTATTAGAAAACTGCCTCCTTTGTGAGCCTTGCTGACTCTGCCTCTGGGGTTGAGTCACCATTGTATTCCCAACTGGACAATCCTTTGCTAGATGTCCCGTTTGTCTACATAGGTAACAAACCCTGGTCTCAAAATAAGGTCTGTGAGGTCCAGTCACCGATGTTGATGCTGTACTGGGGGCTCTATTCGGAACAAAACTATGACTCCTACCCCTACTTGACGTCCATTGTGTCTGGGTATTGAATCTTGATGGTGCTACCCGTGTAGAAAATCTCGGCTTCTTAAAACTTTTGGATCTTTGTCTTTGAAACTGAGTGTACACCTTCTTACCACTGATCTGTTGTTTCTCAATTTCAGACCTTTCTATCCTCCTTACCGACTCCACAAAAGTGGCAAACCTCTCCCTATTCTCTAAAGCAGACACATGAGTGGTCAGTTCAGCGTTCAACCCCTTCTCAAAATGTCGAATTCTTTCCTCATCATTAGCTTCCATATGTAGACAAAACCGCAAAAGCTCCATGAACTTAGATTCATACTCACTAACGTTCATCTGTCCTTGTCTGATTCCTCTCAAATTGAGAGATCTTCTCGTCTAGATACGTCTTAGAGAAGTACCTACTGACGAATTCTCATTGGAATACCTCCCATCCAACTTCTTCACCTGGCCTCTTGCCCTCCTCAATCGTCCACCAATGGCCAACACTCCCCTTTAGAAGGTATACAACATGTCTTACCTTCTCAGCTTCAGGAATATCAAGGATCCTGAAAGCCTTTTCCAGCTCCGTCAGCCACATATCAACATCTGCTCGATCAGCTGTACCAGCATAATCTATGGCTCCAACCCGACAAAGTCTCTCAAAAGTCTTGCCGGCTCCATGTCCATCATGGTGGGTTGGTGCCCTAGGTGCAGGTGGTGGCATCCTATCAGCCATGTGTGTCATAGTCGCCATAAACTGGCCGAACATGGTATGGAAGGCTGGATTCTCTATCATAGCTGGGTCAAACTGAGGATGTTCAGGTACTATCTCCTCCCTAGCTTGATCCCTTACACCTCCTCCTGGTGTAGCAACGCTACTCTCAGCAGCATGTTCTTCATGTGATCCAGACATCTTCAAGTTCTTCTTCTCCTATGTGAGTAGAAGATACTATCAGATAAACTGGAAGACACTTAGAACAGACTCAACAACCTTAATCCTATGTCTCTGTAGACTCAGCGAACCTAGAGCTCTGATACCACTAAATTGTGGCATACAAATCACAAAAATGAGATCTACTTAAGTGAAAGCTTTCTTTAGCAGCGGATTACTGAAAATCACTAAAAATTAAAACCATTTACAGAGAGATCCACACATAGGAAAAACTCTTTCATAAAAAACTGAAGTAATTTAATTACATACTAGTTCACAAGTACATGTCCTGTATCATCTTTTTTCTGAGAATTACACACATCAACTGCCCTGTTAAACTATACACATGCAATATAAAATCTTGAGGCACTAAGCCAAAATCTCAAAAGCACTAACTATTACTCCGAGGACATGAGAGTACATAGACGACACATAGGACTTTCTATACATATATATAAGATGTGACAGCCATTGTTTCCACCTGAGAAATCACTACCATTCTCTTCTACTGCTGTTGTTGATGTCCTTCACTTACTGAAGGATTCCTGCCTCCTCATCCGCGTCCACCTAAAAATGTGGATCCCACAGGGGTGAGACAATTGTAAATTGCCCCAGCGAGAGATATAACTCTCCGCTAAAACATTATTATTGCAGTTTAATTGAATAAAACTGTGCAGATGAATTATATATTCAACAGCAGATAGATCAATGTCTAAATAGATTAGAGAAATATTCTTATTCAGAGCATTTAAGCTATAACTTGATAAAGAAACATGATACTTATTCAATGAGGAATTAAAGTACATGTATAACATTTATCCTTCTAGGATATGCTAAGCAGAATAACATCAACCTTCTCGGTTAGTACGAGATTATATGGTAGAAACATCAGGTGTCAAACTTCAATTAGTTTGCCAGGGTATATTGACATCTTTGCTATAGAGTTATAGCCGTAACATATACTCTCTTCAGGCTTAGATCACCCAGCTAAAGCCTTGGTATTGTCTTGTGGAGTCATGGCATGTAGCCATACTCTTTTCAGGGTTATGGCACACAGCCTATCCTATACATAGATGATAACACACAGTCATCCCTACGGGGCATAAGGATATAATTACTCAATTACCCCCACATATTAAAAAATATGCGTTCTGAGTTTAACTTGTTTCACCATTCAACAAATTCTGACGCTGATGGATCTGTGGCCAGGGCAACTACATTATATGATATAAGTTGATTAATTAAGTGTATTACCATATTGTTTTAGCATCAAACAACTTTCCAAACATTAAGTATTTAGACAATTGCTACAAAGAATGGGTATTAATTTCATCAAGTATTTTTCAACTCTTTAATAAAGTATTGGGATCTTAATCCCTCGTCTCATCAGGTACATTTCCATTTCTTAACAAGTTCATCATTATGATTATAGAATATGGGTATTCAAACCCTCTGTTCATCAGAAAATACTTATTACTACTTATCAGGTAACTTAATACCTTCAGGTCATCTGACCAAGGTAATCATGATTCTTGCTAGACAAGCATTCTACATAGCTCACAAAGCTCATTTCACCTCTTGTTACCTCTTAGTAGGCAACAAGGCATATTATGGCTCATTAACAACTTTAATAAAAGAAACATCATAGCTCATACATGGATATGTTCGTCTTCTCATGATACCTGCATGGTTAGTACTTCATGATAACAGTTATAATGCTTACATATCAGCACCATGCAACACAAAGTAATACCACTATTCCCTTATGGGTTAGGATTTCTCTTACATATCATCACCCTCCATTAGGATTTTCCATAAATAACCATTTAGGTTCTCAAGATCATATTATTAATGATCAAGCCCTATTTCATTGCTTCACACATCTAGGAGCCAACATTGAAAACATAAGTATTTAATCATGCTTATTTATTCTCATCACTTATCACTAAATGAATTATCAACACAAGATATAAGTTCCTATCTCAACTTTACCAGAATATGATTACATCATACTCTATTATTTTGGCTTAACCCTTTCATAAGGCATATTAGCCTACACTTATCAAAGTGCATTACATCTCAATGTAACAATTGACATGGCACACTTTATGTATTAATCACCCAAGTATATTGGATTTAGAATACATCAAGGTGTATCAATCTTGAAGTGCTAGATGTGATACCTATCATATCTTGATGTATCACTTCCCTCATCACCTTTATATTAAGTTCATCAACTTATCTTGTATTAGGGTATCTCCCATCCTAATACTTTATGCACCACTTCATCACATTTATCATGTAACGTATTGGTCATAAATCACTTATTTGAAATATGCAACCATTATTAATGATATGGATTCATCTCGAATTAAGGAACTATTGACATAAAGATATCCATTATCAACCTCTTTAGGTGTTTCACTTATCAATATATTAGTCACTATTCCATTATTAGGAATAGGGTTTTCCATCTTTATAAATTAAGGTTCACATAACATCTCCCCATATATGGGTTTCACATAGCATTACCTGAAATTAGGGTTTCTCAACTCAACCCAAAGTTAGAGTTATGATTTATCATCATATTGTCCAAGATTAGGGTTTCATACACTATAACCCATGATTTGGGCTTCACATACCTTTACTTTGTATCAGGGTTAGAATTTCATATCAAGGTGTCACATATCATTACACATCATTACCTTAGGTTAGACTTTCACATCACATCATTGCATTAGGGTTTCACTTGACATCACCCTCAATTAGGGTTTCACATGTCATCACCCTTGATTAGGGTTTTACATAACATCTCTGTATTAGGGTTTCACTTAAGATAACCCTTGATTAAGGTTCCTCATGACATCACCCTCACTTAGGGTTTCACATATCATCATCCTTATTTAGGGTTTCATATGACACCACCCTCAATTAGGGTTTTACCAAGCATTACCCTAAATTAGGGTTTCACCAAGCATTGCCCTAAATTAGGGTTTCACCAAGCATTGCCCTAAATTAGGGTTGGGATTCATCAACCTTCTCAATTAGGGTTTCATGATCTCTTTATCAATGATCATACCCTAATTACATATTCTATTTATTTTGAATGTGTTGAGGATGGATTGCTACATGATTATTATACATGTATGAATTTCTCTCTCTCATCCTCTCTAGGGTTTTCATTACTCCAATCTTGATTAGATTGAGTCAATCCTTTATTCAATTACATACATTTAGGGTTAGCATAGTGTATTGAGTCATTGCTTCCATAAGCATCAAAGGTTAACCCCTCTAAGGGTACCAATCATCTAAGTACATTAGGGATTCAAACATTGTACTTATCTTTGATAATCATCATTATAAATCATGGGATCAACTGATCTTTCATCAGTTTAAGTTTTTAATCAATTTTGTATATGTTGAACCTCTATTTGGTTTTGACCCTTGAATCTCCAAACGGTTTGAAGTCAAACATACCCAAAAGGTTTTGAACAATCATGTCTGAACGGTTTTGAACAATCATGCCCAAACAGTTTGAGACCATTTAGACCTCCAAACGGTCTTGGTATCAACCTCAAACGGTTTTGAAAACCATTTTCATTCAATCGGTTTTGGAAACCCTAAACACCAAATGATCTTGAAGATCGTCAATCATCAAACGGTTTAGAAACCGTTTCCTTCCAAATGCTCAACTCAAATCCAAACGGTCAACACAATCCAAATGGTCAACTCAATCCAAATGGTCAACTGTCCCAAATGGTTTTGAACCCAATTCCTCAAACAGTTTGCAAACCGTTTGGTCACCAAACGGTTTGGTGAAACCGATTGACCAATTTTATTGGAAACCGATTGGAGTTACAATTTTTGGGAAAAGTGTCCAAGATGATTTCATCATCATCTACCTTGGTTTCTAAGGTTCATATTACTACTGATTTCATAGAATCATCCATTGCAACAATTAATTAATCAAGAAGAAGGAGAAATCAACATAACTTGTAAAATTAGAATTGAATAATGATGTAAATGGGTTCAAGTTTTATAACCCGCCTTCAATAATGCTTCAAAGCTCCCATTCCACGTATTTAATTGTGGTTGAAGATTTCTCAACTATCCCAAGCTCATACTCAACTCTTTGAGTGAAAAAGATTGGCTAGGATTGAAGATTGATTGGAGAAAAGAAGAAATCAAGCATTGATTTGTGATTTCCACCATGAATTCGTAGTTGAAGATGATCAAGGAGCTTACCTACAGGTTGGAGTTCGTTCCCCTGCTTCTCCTAAGTTCCCTTGTGCTCGTCCAAAGCAAGGAAGAAAGAAAATCTGAAAAAGAGTCTTTGGTTGAATGGGAAATGAAGTGTTTATAAAGGAATTTCAAGGAGAGAGAAAGTTGAAAAGCAATCCTTCAACTCCCCAAAATGGTGCCACTTAACCCCCTGTACTCCTTGCATACTAAGGCATCCTCCTTTGCCTTTAATTTTTCTTCATTATCCACAATTTAAAGGAAAATCAATTAAGCACCTTAATTCATATAATAATAATATCCATAATTGAGTGGATATTACTTTTGATTAACTAATGTGAGTGGACTCTCCACTCACTTAGATATTTTCGTGGACTTTGCAAGGTATAAGGACGTCCAAACTTATCTAATTTCAACCATCTCATTTTTGGTTGAAGGGCACTTCAATTAACATATTTATTTTTGCATTAGTTTGAAGTAAAGTTCCATTTATGCTTAAATCTTGATTATTTTAATATCAAGATTCTCTCTCTTCCAAAATGATTCAAATGAGGCGAACCTCTCAAATTATTTTCTCTATATGATGCCAAGAATCATGAGGGACCCTCTTTAAGTGGTATTTTGCATATTTAACCCTAGGTTTTGGGTAAATTGCACATTATACCAAAACTAGGTTTTAATGCACAAAGATTGCTCAACAAGCTCTATCTTGGTGCTCAAGCTTGTGGAAGACATACCACTGCATCATACTCATTCCTATGATGCTTCAACATTTGAGGAACATTTTACCATGTAAAATTTGCAATTTAACCCCTCAACTTGGGTAATTTGCACTTTAGTCCAAAATAGGCAAAACATTGTTTCAACATTATTCAAAAAGGACTAAATTTGAAACATAAGTTACTCTTGAGCCTTAATTACTTTTCAAAAGATAAGAGCAAGCATATAATCAACTTTATTAAGAAAAACATCTAGGGTTGAGGCTTAACCCAGGTCAGGGATGTTACAGGTACCATACAAGGTCAATGGAAGAGTCGACTGCCAAGACCTCACCCATCTCAGTCAGTACAAGACCACTGATAGTGAGATCATGTCAAACTGCAACTAGCTTGTCGGGATATAGTAGCATCTTTTCTATAGAGCTACAACCACAACATGAACTCTCTTTGGGGAGATCACACATCAATCCCCGGTACATTTTCATCAGGGCAATCACAAGACAACCCTGGTATTCAGCAGGGAGATCGTACAGAAATCCCTATATGGATGTAAGGATATGTTTGTCTGTCACCCCACATATTAAAAAATATGCACTCTGAGTTAAACTCATTTCACCATTCAGCAAATCCTGACACCGAATGGATATATGGCTAGGGAAACTACATGATAAGGTTCCACTTGATTAATTAAGTGCATTACAGTTATCTTTTAGCATCAACCAAGTTATAAGCATGAATTATAACATATGCTACAAAGAAAGGTGTAATACATTTATCAAGTAATTTTATAATCCTTGGAACACATTGAATGCATAACACTCGGGATCTCAGTCCCTTATCACATTACTGGGAATTCTCATCCCTTTACATTATCATCATCATGATTGCTAGATCTGGGTATTCAAACCCTTAGTTCATCACAGAACACTATTACCTCTTATCAGGTAACCATTACCTCTAGGTCCTCTGACCTAGGTATTCATTATATTTGTTGCAAAAGTATTTCACATGGCTTACAAGGCCCATTTAAATATCTTATCACCTCTCACTAGGAAACAACTATCTTTTAGGTCATCAGACCATATAAACACCATACTTGTTGTACAAGTATTAATCATGGCTCACAAGGCCCATTAAATTTGTATCATATGAAATATTATAGCTTATACTTGGCTATGCTCATCATCTCATGATAACTACATGGTTAGCATTTCATGATAAAAACAATATCAAGTACATAACATTGCCATGCAATACAAGAGAAATACAACCTTCCCATTATTAGGGTTAGGGTTTCCCTTTCAAGCCAATTAAGGTTTCAAGATGATTAGGGTTTCAAGCTCATATTATCAAGAATCAAAACCCTGATTCATAGCTCCACACATGTTAGGAGTATCAGTGTATGCTCATTAAATGTTTATCACACAAGTATGAGTTTCTCTCTTATCCTTACTAGGATATTGATTACATCATACTATATTAAATTGGCTTGACCCTTTCTCAAGGTACATTAGCCTACACTTGTCAAAGTGTATTAAGCTCATTACTTCTTATTATGTCAATTGCCATAACACACTTCATGTGTTACTCATTTAATTGTATCAGATTTGAGGTGCATCAAGGTATATCGACCTTGAAGTGCTAGATGTGATATCATCCAAGCATCATTCCTTGGTGTAACACTTCCCTTATCATTTTCAACTTACTTGAGTTCATCAACTTATCTTGTATTAGAGTATCAGCCATCCTAATACTTTATATGCTAACTCACCACATTTGTCATGTAGTGTATCGTCCATAAGTCACCACACTTGTCTTGTAGTGTATCGGCCTAACATCTATTCTTGAGTTGCCCAACTATCACCAAGTGATATGGACTCATATGAGATTAGAGCATTGTTGATATAAGGTTGACCATCATCAATCACTTTAGGTGTTTCACCTATCAAGGTATTAGCCACACCACTACTTGGTGTTTTAGCCATCACTCCTAAGAGTGTGTTGCCCTCACCTTTACAAGGTGTGTCGGGTTGAATCATGTATGTCAAGTTGAACACATGTATTGGGTTAGGGTATATCAGGCTAGGCATAATCATATCCCTCATACCCTCATCCACCAAGGTATCAGCCATACCTATCTTATGGTGTATCACCTTCACCATACTTGGGTGTAACAACTTCACCTCACTTGGGTCTATCATCCTTACCTCACTTGAGGGTATTGACCACACCATACTTTAGTGTATTGGTTATCACCTCTTCTAGGGTATCAGCCATCTTACTACTTATTGTCCTCTAATGTATTGGGTTACAATCACCATATCATTTAAGAGGTGCATGCTTACCATATCGGGAAAGAGGTGTATGCTTGCTTACCATATCGGGCAAGAGGTGTATGTTTGCTTACCATATTGGGAAACAGGTGTATGCTTGCTTACCAGATCTAGCAAGAGGTGTATGCTTGATTACCATATCGGGCAAGAGGTGTATGCTTGCTTACCATATCGGGCAAGAGGTGTATGAGTGTGTGTCCATACCATATCGTCTAACAGATGTGTGTGTGCTTCACACCATATCGTCCAAGAGGTGTATGTGTGTGTCACACCATATTGAGTTACTCAAATTTAGGGTTTTGCATATTGGGTTAGACCCTTATGCTCATACCTCTTCAAACCTTCAAAGTATTAACCTATCATGTGTTAAGTGACATGCTAGACAATTTTTCAATCCTTTTTCAACTAACCCAATACCAGAAAATGATAGGGGTGTGGGGTTCCAAGGTGCACTACTACAGAAATGGCTTATAACATCACATTTACAGACGTCTGTTGTATACAAGAAACCGACGCCTAAGTTGTACAACGTCGGCTAAATGCAAAAACTGACATCTATAAGTGAAGAGCGCCCAAACACGAGTATCGCTTTTAATTTAGCGTCGGTTTGTTAATAAGCAACCGACGCCTAAAACCGACCGCCAATTCCAAATTTTCCAGTGAAAAATATTACCTTCAAAATTTAACATACGACGTCGGTTATTAACTAAAAACCGATGACTAAAGGTTTTTCACGAGACAGAAATTAGCTGCATGTTTATCATCAGTTGGCTTGAAATAACTGACGCCAATGGGTGTTCCCGCGCTGTCCGCGCGAAATGTTTTTACACCCCTGTGGCGTCAGTTTTTATATGGTAAGCGACGACTATTGTTATTAGCGTCAGTTGTTTTTAATAACCGACGCTGATGGTTAACTTTATAGAACCCCCGCGAAGCCGAATCTTCCCCTTTCTCTGTTTCATCCCCGTGAAAATAGGTCTGGCGATTGATTTTGTGCACTGCCGCCCGCCGCTGCTCTCCCTGCTGCTCCGTGCTCGCGCCACCATACCGCTCCCTACTGCTGCGTGCTCTGTGGTCACTGCCGCCGCCACCCTCTCCCTCTCTTCTCACCCTCTCTGCTTGCCGGTCGGCCACCACCCTCTCCCTCTCTACTCATCGGCGCACCTCTGTGCTCGCCTGCTATCTGCTCACCGGTACCCTTTGTGCTCGCCAACTCTCTGCTCGCCCCTCCGCCTGCTCCCTGCCTATCCTCCTCCGTCTGCTCCCTACCCTCTGCCACCCAAGGTCAGCCCCCTCTGCTCCCTGCCCTCCGTCTACTCCCTACCTTCGTATTTACTTCTACTGATTTGTATTTACTTATCTACAAATTTGAATTTACTTATCTACTGATGTGAATTTACATATCTACTGATTTGTATTTACTTATCTATTGATTTGTATTTACTTATCTACTGATTTGTATTTACTTATCTACTCATTCGTCCATCTAATGATTTTGTATTCATCACATTATTTAAATTTAGGGCTTTGTATTTGTTCATCTACTTTTTAAAATTATTTAATCATCAACTGATTTATATTTGTTTATCAATTGAGCTATACTTTTTTATCTATTGCTTTGTATTTGTTTATCTACTGATTATATTTATTTATATAATGCTTTAAGTTGACTTATTCAGATGTTGCTATTGTAAATCAACCTAGGATATGAACAAATCTTGTGCTTGTATATATTTGTAAAATGTTAAAGGCAATTTGTGCCCTGGTTAGAAATCTTGGTATGTATAACAAGATGCACACTCATTTTCTCTAAACCGCTATAAATTTATACAATCCCTCTTGTCTTTGATGATATGAATGCTCATCTAGGTATGCTTGACATTCTTAGTTAATTTTAATGTGTGTGTTTTTAAATTTATTAGCAAGTTTGTAACCTTTCTTTTTAGCTCGACCATCTTGATCTTAATGTTTTCAATCATCATAAGTTTTTTTGGTTTGCAACAAGTTCGATTGACAAATACCTTTCCAATCCTAACATTTGATGATTAAAGTAATGGTATACGAATGTATGGTAGAAAGACCATGTGCTGGTTAGTCTGTCTACTAGAGTGTGGGGAATAACCATGTTGCCTGTAGTTTATAATATTGCATTGTGAATTATTGCATGTTTGAAACTATTGAATTCTTTATTTATTATTAATGTGATCAGACATGCCTACTTATGAGTGGTGTTATATTTTATTGGCCTAGAAACCCGTCTAAGATTTATTCATTAGGAGTAAATCTTGGATAGTCCCCAGTTTGGGACTGTTCTTGAACACCTAATCTCACTTAGGATGTAAGTGTATAATGTGTATTGGTTTTTCAAGAAAATTTCGGTAGCATTTCCCCGTTTGTTCTCTAAGTACATATGTACTTGGAGAACAGCTAGGAAATGCTGCCGAAATTTTCTTCAAAACCCAATACACATTATACACTTACTAGTGAGATTAGGTGTTCAAGAATGGGATAGGTGGTACCCATTTATGATATATAAGAATGACAACACATTTATTTGTTGGCCTAGAAACCCGTCCAAGATTTACTCATTATGAGTAAATCTTGGATAGTCCCCGGTTTGGGACTGTTATTGAACACCTAATCTCACTTAGGATGTAAGTGTATAATGTGTATTGGGTTTTCAAGAAAATTTTGGCAGCATTTCCCCGTTTATTCTCTAAGTACATATGTACTTGGAGAACAATGGGAAAATGCTGTCGAAATTCTCTTAAAAACCCAATACACATTATACACTTACTAGTGAGATTAAGTGTTCAAGAATGGGATAGGTGGTACACATTTATTATATATAAGAATGACAACACGTGTATTTGTTGGCCTAGAAACCCGTCCAAGATTTACTCATTAGGAGTAAATCTTGGATAGTCCTCGGTTTGGGACTGTTCTTGAACACCTAATCTCACTTAGGATGTTTTAACCATTAATTATATATAAGACCTTAAACCCTAAAGTTTTAACCATAAACCCAAATCTTGTTCTAATATATATTTGTTTTCTCTTTGATCATAGAATGGATAGATCATGGATGTCCATTCCAAATCGCTGCACCCCCGATTTTATTTTTGGTCTTGACCAGTTTATTAGATTTGCCGAGGAACATAGGAAACAACCTAGAGATAGGTTCTACTGTCCATGTTATAACCCCAATTTTTGGGTTCAATTGATGAGAAATGCAATTTCTCATATTAAGGATAATTGAACAAATAATGATGTGATTTGTTTTGAATAATTGGATTTCGTTTAAAATAGCCTTGTTATTTGATTGGTGGGCTTTATTGGCTATTGGGCCCAATAACAAGGAAATAACAAAGCTAATTCAATTAGTGAATGAATAATTGAATTGATAAGAAAAGAAAAATGTGGAAACCTCTAGAAGGCAAATCCAAAGAGGATTTCGTGCCTCTTGGATTCCTTGGGCTCCAAGGAGTCTAAAGTTGCAAAGAAAATCAATTAGAAAAAGAAAAGATTAATTAGGTATTTCTTTATTAAGAAAGAAATTGTAAACAATGAGAAAATGTGGAAATTAAGTGAAAAGATGGATAATTGAGTATTTCCCTTTATTTCTCTTTTACTATCCACATTGGCATCCCCTTTTATCATTTGAAATCTCATGGATACAAAATTCCATAAAGGGGTACCCTATGGACCTAGAGGAGTTCAACTCACTGGTATGTGGCTCACCTACGTCTGTTACGACCCCACCTCATTGGCATCCCTTGAGAAGAAGAATCGACTCCTTTAGGTCCATAGAATCGGCTCAACCTTGTAGAGATTAAGTTTCTATAGTTCAACCACTTGTAGCGACATAACTCTCTTCAATGTTACGACCCCACCTCCCGATAACCCCCAATTAAGGGAGATCCAGAGGTTGAGCCGCACCCATTAATCCCGGATCAAAGGTTCGACATATAACCATAAACAATTATTAAATTCTAACAGACTATACTGAAAATGGTAATAAAATTTTTCTTTACATACCTTTTGAAAACTTGGTTTTCTATCCACATTGATACTAATCTATCTAATCCTCCTTTGTACTTTAATTCTCTTTTAGTATCACAAGTGCCACTTTACTGTTTGTTCTTTTCATTGTACCTAAAACGTCGACAAACAAAACGTCGGTCATCCGAAGCTGGTATGTGGGGGAGAAGCAGATAATTGTTCCACTAAGTTAACAACATAATCATTCAATTAATGATTTAACAAACAAGATTACGTTTTAAACCATATAACTCAATCCATACATATTCACAACTCTGGGCTGTCCCTGCAGTGGACATGGATCTCTCTTTTAGGTATAGAGTCGCATGGCACTATCCGAGGATAGCCCAATCTCTAACTCTTTATGACTTGATGGTCCTACCTCCATGGTAGCCATGTACTAAGTCAACCATTGACCTGATGGACCTACCCAATGGGTAGCCATGTACTAGGTCATCCATAGACCTGATGGACCTACCCAATAGGTAGCCATATACTAGGTCTTCTCTAACCTGATGGCCTACCATAGGTAGCCATGTACTAGGTTAGCTATTTCGCCACAGAGAGAACCAGGATCTGAGTTTATAGGTATACACATTAAGTGATAGTCATAGCCACATTATATTTGCAATATAAACATCCAAGCAGTTTAGTTGCATCCAAGCGATAAAACGTTCGGAAAACGCCGGGAAACCTAAACGGTTAACCATAAGTAACCACATACCTGACTTGCAGATTATTCAACATATACTTCATGTGTATACAATCAAGTCAATCAACAGATCCAAGCAAGTAATTTCAATCATCACATAGTTCCTGAAATAAATATGTATTCTATTCATTACTCGCTTTATCAAGAATCTACTTTATTGACTTGGATTCACTTTCTATGATTTCTAATCCGCATTAAGTATTCATTAATACTCATTAGGGTTTCTTAGATTGATTTCTCAAACTTCATCCCTTTTAGGTTAACAAACCCTAAAATATCCTTTTTCCAAAATTTATGAACCTTAATTGCTCAACTATCCATTTTAATAATCTTTTATACCCAATTTGACTTAGGATCATCATATCCCTATTTATTTACAGATTTGGACAATTAAATCAATTAAAAGACATATTCTTTTACATTAGGGTTTTCAAGCTTATTAATGCATAATTATGCACAAAACCCTAACTTAAGCCAATTGTATAAAAACATCATCTTTTTAGACCCGATTTCCTTGTTTATCAACAACAGGTTAACATTGGCTTAAATTAACCATTTATCATCATTAAAACCATCTATCATCAAATCTAAGGGTTTTTCATTAATTAAAACATTAAAGATGATAGCTTTATGTACTTTTCATATTTCAACATATTTATGTACATAATCTAATAATTATGTACAAAGATCACCCTTTTTGATCTTAATGCACCTTTTTGCATTTAACAGGTTAATATCAATTCTTATGATCCACTAAACCCTATTAAACACATTAATCATAGCAAAATAGGGTTTCTTAATCTTTAACTAATCAAAGATGATAATCTACATTAATTTTCGAACTATGATCAGATTCAGGCTTTGAGACTATTTTTAATGGATTCCTATCGTTCTGAGGATCAAAATTCATATATTATTTGTATTGATCCGAGCTACGGTTTTTGAGATATGAATTTTGCAAAGTAAACATACCTTTGGCCAATGAGAGGCTGCCACGCAGGCCTTTCCATGCAACGTTGGCTGTTGCTTTGGAAAACATTTCGAAAAGACGCATATACCCTCGATTAAGTGGATCCGCTCTTCAGCTTGCGGAGGGCAAAACCGTCCAAAGTCGATTCTTCTTCTTCTTCCTCGCGAGCGGCTGCCGCAGCAGCCCTAGCCGCAGCTTGCGGCCCTTCTTCTTCTTCTCCTGGACCCCGTCGACCCCCGGGAAAGGTTCCTCCACCTCCGGCGCTCCTTGGCGCAGCCGGTGAAGGTCTCAGGTGGGGCTAGGGTGACCGAGAAGAACAGCACGAAGCCTGCTATTGCAGACGTTAAAACAGCCTTGCGGCTGCTTCTGTGGGCGGTTTAGGGCATGACGACGTAGGCTAGGCCAGGTTCTGACCTCGACGCACATCCAGCCTCCAACGCACTCCTTCCCGGGCTTCTCTCTATGCCAGGGTCGCAACACTTTCTTTTGCTAGGGTTTATGAGCGAGTAACGTGGAAGAAGAGGAGAAATTAGAGTGAAATCTTCTGTACTCGACCTAAAGCCTTGCCCCTTATATAGGGGGAAGTACTAAACCCTAAGGCGTGCCTCTTTGAGGACTCAAGACGTTTTCTTAGATGGAAACATATCTTCCTTGGTTGTTAAGCAACCATCTCTCTCTTTTCTCTCTTCCTTTTATTTCCTTGATATTATTTGTTGCATGGCTATTTAGGAATTCGAATTTCCTCTCTCCTTTTCTTTGTACTTTCCTTTTTTTAATATACTTTGGCCACAAATTTCTATTTCTTTTAATAGAAATTACTCCTTTTTATCAAACTCACAAATTCACTAATAATGTATCTCATTATCTTTTTATTTTGCAATTTACTATTTTCTCTTTCCACTTTGCCATTATCTCGTTATGTTAGGTCCCTTGGACCTTAAGAAACATTCAAGGCACGGATTCCCACATTGGGGAGCATTGTTTGCCTTTATCTTCCTTTAAAAGTCAATTTCATGTTTTATTTATTTCTTATTAAAATATCTCCTTTTTGAGTATTTCCCTTTATTTCTCTTTTACTATCCACATTGGCATCCCCTTTTATCATTTGAAATCTCATGGATACAAAATTCCATAAAGGGAACTCAATTATCCATCTTTTCACTTAATTTCCACATTTTCTCATTGTTTACAATTTCTTTCTTAATAAAGAAATACCTAATTAATCTTTTCTTTTTCTAATTGATTTTCTTTGCAACTTTAGACTCCTTGGAGCCCAAGGAATCCAAGAGGCACGAAATCCTCTTTGGATTTGCCTTCTAGAGGTTTCCACATTTTTCTTTTCTTATCAATTCAATTATTCATTCACTAATTGAATTAGCTTTGTTATTTCCTTGTTATTGGGCCCAATAGCCAATAAAGCCCACCAATCAAATAACAAGGCTATTTTAAACGAAATCCAATTATTCAAAACAAATCACATCATTATTTGTTCAATTATCCTTAATATGAGAAATTGCATTTCTCATCAATTGAACCCAAAAATTGGGGTTATAACATCCTTCCCCTCTTATAGGAATTTTGTCCTCAAAATTCAAACAAGCAACCAAACAATTCAGGATAAGACTTTTCCATGTCCATCATTGGCCCCTATGTGGCTTTGCCGTACCCATGGCATTTTCAAAGAACCTTTATGATCACATATTCTTTTTCTCTGAGTTCTTTCATCCTGGCGTCTATAAACTACACAGGTGACTCAGGCCATTTCAACCTCCCTTGGGGCTCACTAGGTTGATTGCTCAGCACATGGTCGGGTACCTCACATAGTGCTCTAAATTGGACACATGGAAAACATTTCTCATTACTCTATCCCGAGGGGTAGGGTCAACCTAACCTTTTCCACCCATCCATCTCTGATGGACCCATGTATCGGGGACTCAGCTCTCTTAGTTATAACTTAGAGGGGTCGGATTTTCACGTTACATTTTCTCCCACAGTGAACTGCATGTCAGTCTACTTTGCATCTGCGTACGACTCTTATCGTCTCTAGGCTCCTTTCAGCCATTTCACGATCAAAGTGACTTTATCTACACGCACTGTGG